>PNEQ01000195.1:40387-96635 GCA_003012365.1 Medauroidea extradentata
ACAGTCGTGCAGTGATGGCGTGAGAGTAAGGACGTGTGTCGGGCAGATGGGGGAGAAAGTCCCGAGGACGTGGGCGTGACTAAAAGGGACATAAACAGGGCCGAGTTTATTCGTTATAGATATTCCTTTATTTTTTCGTCAGTTTGTTTCCTTTTTTTTTTTTTTACTAAGTTAATAACTGGTTAGAACTTAACCCATACGACAAGTCGGACGGAAGAATCATGGTAGTTAAGCGTCTGTCGAAAAGTGAATTTAAATGCAAATTGCAATATTTTTATTTATTTTTGTTATACTGAACGGTACCGCATATTATGAAATGTAATGCACCTATATAAATAAATATAACTACTGACGAATCTTGAGTGTCTCACTTCAAGTTAAAACCTGGCTAATGGTGTAGAAAAACTAATCCAACTGAGCTATCTGGCGCACTTCACCACATAACCTCAACACCCACTACAGTGACTACAATAACAATAGACCACAGCAACACGCAGCAGACGCAAGGACGCGTCACAATATGCTAGTTAGTAAATGAGTGGGGAATTATGCTTGGTGAAAGAAAATCATTTGATATTTTTCTTTCATTGATACAAAAAAGTCACTTTTAGTACAGTTGAGCAAGTTCTAACAATCATTTTCTCGTATTGTAATGTGGCGACAATATCTTGGTCACAGCACCAAAAAAATGTAATGCGACCCTCAACCATCCTGGTTACTACACCAAAGACATATTATAGTGAGTCACTTGATTACGTAATTCCTTCAGGGTCCTAGTTACGGCACCAAAATATAATGTAGCGGGTCGCCTACACCATCCTCCTGTCCTGGTCATGGCACCGAAAAAAATGTAACGGGCACTTTAGTAACATGTTCAAGCCCCGATTGAAACTGTAAATTAGCTAAATATGTTTCAAAATGAAGGTTGTGTTGCTTAGCTGTTTGATCCAAAGGAATGATGTACACAATTTTTTCTTTAAATGTTGGTTTATAACTATCACCCAAAAGTTTTCAACACATAATTTTGAATTTTCACCTAGATTAGTTTACATCGCATTCAAACCAAAAGTGCACAAATTTTTATGTGGAACTGAAGCGTGGCACTGGCCGAAAAGAAATTACGTGAGGTGTTGGCAGATTCACATTGTTTAAAAAAAAGTTAAGTTTCCATCCTCAGGCTGTACAATACATCAACCAACAAATTAAATACATACTAAAATATTTACCCTACAATTGGGTAGACATTAGGTCCCCCTCAGTTTCAAACACTAAGTGCACTAAATAATGGGAAATAAACTTCCCAGACCTCAAACGTCCCCATACTTGCTGTGGCCGCCTCTTAACACAGTACAAACACTGCAGACAGCACACAACTGCCCGGTAGAAACTCACAGCTCAAAAGCCAAAAACAGAATCACAGACCAACACAGTCACACGTTATTCTCCACTACAGCACCCCTGGCAGCCACCCATCGCTTTAAGGAAATAAATGTAATTAGAAACTAAAGTTAGGTAAACTCTAAAGAAATATTATAATCTTACCACTAATACACCACATCTCAAATAAAAGTACTATTGCTTTCCTAAACGTAATTACACTTTAAATTACAAAATAAAGTTTAATATGTTTTGAGTGCTTGTCTTTTGGTTTGCCCGCGCAAAATATTTATCTACGTCTCTGTTAAACACTCAACTTGCAGATGTGCACGAGCATGCTAGTTAAAAATAAAAGTAATAAAAATGGTTACAATCTAAATTTAGCTCCAGAAACTCAGTGAGCACACATGTGCCATTTCACTAAAACTGGTCAACAATACACCCAGCGTGAAGTCAAATGCAATTACTGTTAAAATTATTTAAACTGCTTTAAATGATGGTATTCAATTATAATTAAAAGACACGAAGTAACGTCAACCAAAAAAAAATCTAAATTACGTAAATACAAAACTGAATAATTTAAAACTGATACAGGTAAAGACCAGACATCACATTTCTTAACTTCTGTCAACAATACCTGAAGAAAATGAACTAAATAGGTAGTAACAATTTCAATAACTTACACAAAAGAAAATAAACAACCTAATAATAATAACAATGATAATAAAGGGAATAATTAAGGTCTAAGTAGTTGGGTGGACTGCCTGATGTTTTATTGTCATTTCATGTTCAAAATATATTCCATTAACATTCATAGCCTGCAAAATTAATCTCTGTGAACAGAATAGTTTATGTTGTGTATTAAAGAAATCAACTCGCAACCTTGCAATCAATTGACAATCTGTTCAGCCATCCTGATGGTTGGAGCCAGATCTGACGTAAAACTCCCACAAACATGTTTGCAATCTGCCTACTTCTTGTAGCTTGCATATACTGTAAACCCTGGAGTTACGAAGGGGTTAGATTCTGGAGTCCGTTTCGTAACTCAAATTTTTCTTTAGTTGAATTGTAAGTTCGATACCTAAGGAACTTCGCAAACATAAATGTGGCATGTTTATAAATGAGTAGTCCAGTTCCAAAACTCCCCTTGTCCACTTTTCACTAAAACTTAACAAATCGCGAAAAACTGATTTGCAAGCCCATTTGTGACATGGCCAAAGCAGTTTTTCAAAGTGTGTCTGTTATTGAATAAGGCGAGTTTTGGAAACTATCGTCACGTCAAACTTAGCACAGATTTAAAAGCTACACAAAACTGTTCAGAACTTAGTTTTCCTTGGTGATGGACAAGTAGAGTTTTGGAACTGGACTACTCAAATGAAGATTGTATGTGTAAAACCAAAAGGCATTAGTTCAGACTGAATGAATAAATAAATTCTTGTGTACTACACACCTATTTTGTTTCATTATTATCTGTAAATGTGTGATGTGCGAGGCACACGTTCGTCCATCGTCATGGTGGCGAGAGATTTGACAACACTTGACTGAACCCACACTCATGCGCGCACACACACACAGACACAGCACACGAGTTGCCAGATACCTATTGCAGTCAAAACCACGGAGACGTCTGCTATCTCATTCTAGAAACTGGTCAGCGGGCATTCTGTATGGCCAAAGTAATGTTACTTCAAGCGCAAACTGCCTTAGCTTCGAGTTTGCTACAAAAGTGATTCTGTACGGCCAAGTTGCATTAGAACTCGTTTACTCTGAAGCAGATATGAAGGAAAGTACTGAAGCAAATGTTTGCTGGTATCTGATACTGCGCAAAGCCCGGAATTAGTTTGTTAAGTTGTTTAATAAGTGTTATAAATAATTACATTGGCTGAGACGATGATATATAATAACTTTAGCAGTGTATGCCTTCACGAAAAAAAGACCCTTGAAGTTCCATTTAAAAGTCTTGTATATACAATGAAAATACTCAGGTGGAATAACCTCATTCTTTGGTTTGGAAACATGGACAATACCTTCCTACATCTACATGTGTTAATTTTGCAGCAATGTGTTGGAAGACGACTACGAATTACGAGAAGACAAGCCTACATTACGTATTACAATACACTAGGTCTAGGATATCGTTAGCCTTTCATGTTGAAGCATAGTCATGACAAACAAGGTTATTTTGTTAATGAAGATGAGTGCTTGAAGAAAATTCGTGCACTAAAATAATAAAGGATATCTACATAAAAAAGTGGTAGTGGTAGGGTCTGTAGAGGTCAAAATGTGGGGCAAAAATACAAACTTAGTGTGTCCATTTAACTTGATACTGACCTAACCACACAATAAGTGAATTACTGTTTTTAATTAACCTAAAGTATAGTACCAAGTTTAGCATGGTATACACTGATAATTAGCCTACTAAATTAATTTATGACATTGGAAGTAAAAAGATTAAATATTTAAACAAACGTAAACATAGTTCCTTGTATTTACTTACATTTATGTATACATTTACTATATTGTGTCCATCTAACTTTATATTACCTTAACCCCACAATATGGGTTTAAACTAACCTTCTATAATTAGATGGGTATTGAACGAACTCAACAGTGGCTTTTTGTATAGGTTTCATCGAAGTAACCTAATAATTTGGTCTACACAAACTATAGGCGCTAACTAAATTACTATCAACTACCTTCAAATTGTCAACTTCCAACTTGCCAATTTAACCTATGTTGATATAAACACAAACCTGTACATTAGCTATACAAAGCGGTTATTTCCTTTAATTATCTAAGAGGCCTTCAGCACTCAAACATAACTACTTGTGTTTGAAAATTTATTCTGTTTTGACCCCCCCCCCAAAACTATGTTATGGCATGTTAAAAAATCATACCTCTTTCCCCCCAAACAATTTGTTGGTGAGTGCTATACAAATTATCTCGGACACCCTAAGTTTTATTTATTTATTTATTTATTAGTATATCTGTTAATTAAATTCACAGACTCAGCAAGGTTGTATACCAATTACACAATAAACACATGAATAATTTTTCTATACTGGTGTAATGTATTTAGAGAAAAATCAACTCTCCTCTCTCCATTTTTAAACTATCCATTACTTTCTTGCTGCCACGTGCTTCGTTGTTTAAACTCGCAGAACCATAGATAAAGCAAACTAAAAGAAAGGTGGCAAACTTGCGCATCATAAATGTTTCTCAATTTCATCATAAATAGAGTAATTTTCTGACAAAAGGGCAGCCAACCTACTATTACCGTCAAAGCAAAACGGCTGAAGGTATCTCATTGAAGCAACTTTTTCTGCAGAAGTAAATTATAGTGTCGGAAACAATCTGTGGCGTACAGAATCTATAGCGAGAAATGAAACGCCATTTCGACAGCCGAAGTAAAGCAAATTACTTCATGACGGGACTTTGCTTCGGCCGTGCAGAATAGGGCTGCAGGTGCGTTATCCAGGAGAAGTAACAGTTTAAGGATCTGTTTCCTTGCACGATATTTATTTTCATCCAGATAAAGGAGTCGTTTGTAGTTAAATAAAAAAAACTTCCCTAGTAGCTCGCGTCCTAATTTTAAAAAAATATATAGAATTAACAAAAAAAAAACAACACAAATATTTATCATCTTCTCTTTATCTGTTGTTATTCACGTATAGAAATAACTGTTCATGGGTACTGTGATCTACCCTCTGTTTATGGAACAATTTAAATTAAAATATGGCGTGATTGAAATACAAACAAAAGAGTATTACGTGTATACAATAATAAAATTATGTAGGATACAGAAATATTGTAATAAACCACATTGAGGGCTTCAAAAACTTGTACCCCGAGCTCACTAGGTTACCAACAGATGTATCACAAAGTAGGTTAGGTTTACCCTACCAATTACAGTAATACTGTAGTATTGTTGCAGAATTTATTTTTGGTTCTATATATTAAATATTTAGATCCAATAAATGTTATATTTCGGTCTTACATCTGACGTTGGCAATTGTCTTTACTTAGCGTTAACACCACTGTAACACATGTATTTAAAACAAACAAAAAGAATGCAGTAGGTATTTTTGTAATAAAATATAACCAACTACACCACCACACCACTTCATACAATCTATGGGTCAGAACTGTATATATTGGGAACAATTACTAATATTTATAAAGTATTTCATTGTGGTGACTGTTCTATTATATTTATATAAATTTGCATTCCGATTCATTAAGAATAGTTTGTGAAGTCGTGGTTTTAATCTAAAATTCGTCTTATAATGCATCAGGTACCCATGCTTTTTTAATTATTTACCGTGGTTTCATCGCAAATATCGGCCAATTGCCCTATTGCTCCAGTGCAAAGACACACATGCAGATCCGTTCACATGTGCGAAAGTAATACTACTTACTTAGCATCAAATTTATTTATTTTACATTTTATGCGCATAGATATATTTGTAACGGACGTTCGCAACATGGCATGATCCAAGACGTCAGAGAGGAGTCTCGTACCCCCGACAGTATAACAGGCTTTTTACGTCAAATGTCGCTTGCTTACAAATTTAGGCAACATACAGAAATTGTAAGGCACTCAGACATTTCAGAATCACATTTTTCATCTTGTAACACAATTTCATGTTAACAACTCTTAGCGATCTGTATTTCACAACTAACGAGTTATAGAATACAGCTGCTGAGTGGTGTAATACGGTGGGATTACGCCACATTATCGAACCATCCTGGTCACGGCACCAAAATATGTAGCGTGTCTGTTCTACATAATCAAATTGCTAATGGTCAATAGTGATCAGTATAGTGGTTCGTTGAATGTATTCTACAGTACTAAAATAACTTGAAACTCCAAGTTGTCGTGACTGTTTTCTTTATTAAACTTTAGTATTCGACTTCTACATACCGAAACAGACAGTTTACATAGCAAAGATGTTAACCTTAAATGGCCCTCCTAAACTTGATGCTCCCAGAAGAGACCAAAAAAACTTATAGAGAAATTTAGACAAGAGTCCAAAAAAGTTCGAATACACCACAACATTTTGTTTAGTCTTACACCATCCTCGTCAAAATAACACGCCCTAGTCTCAGCAACAAAGACACAAAAGAAAACAAAAATAGTAATTAAAAACTTTGGCAAGTTTCCATGGCTGCATTGCCACCTCTCCCACACAGCCCGCGCACTGTCACACACAACCATCTTCCTCCACGAGCGAGCAACAAGTCAAAATGGCCGACCCGCGCGACGCTTGCTCTCTCCCTGCAGTGCCACTGGTGGCCACCCAGCACACCAAGTAAAAACGTAACTAAACTAAAAGTATGTTAAATGTAATGAAAAATTACATAGTTTATACTTAAAACTTCATCTGAAACAAAAATATCTTTTTCTGAAACATGATAATATTTTGAATGCAAAACAAATTTTAATAATTTTAAGCTGCATGTCCTTTGATTGGCCCGCACCGGCCCGCGCAAAACATCTCTGTCTCACTTGCACACAACCTGCGGATACGCACGTGTGCTCCAGAGAAACCTAATAGCAGTAGAAAAACCGTTAAAAATCTAAATTTAGCTATTCCAGGAACTGGGTAGGCACACCTGTGCCGTCAAACTGAACTTGTCAACAATACACCCAGCCTGAAGTTAACGTACACTTATTACTCCAATTGTATAAACTGCTGCAAATGATGATAATATACTAAAATTAAAATACAAAGTAACATCAGCCTAAACAAACCAAATTAAATATAAAGTAGAATAATATCAATACTGATATGTACAGATAAAAGGCCAAACAATACCTTGCCAACCTCCTCGAAATTATGTAAAGGCGGGAAAAGGCCGCTAGGCTACTAATTACTATAAAATGTAGATAGGATTGTACAAGTACTTACAGAGCTGTACTGCACGTAGAGGAACAAACAACACACTTAAGGACAACACACATTTTGCGCAATCGCAACGTTTTGCTGGCTAAGCCAGCTTCATCGGGCGGTGAGCGATAGTAATACCTGACAGTAATTAAATAGATAATAGCAAATTCAATAAATCAAAGATAAGGAAATAAACAAAATAATAATAAAGGAAATAAATAAGGCCTAAGTGGTGGGTGGACTGCCTCACAGCAAACACTCTGAATTGCACTTCAAAGTGGCAGAGTGATATAACGGGATCCACAGTACTCCCAAAAGCAACAAGTAAAATGTTAAACAGCCTTGAAATTGGCTAAACATTGCCACTTATCCATGTAATGTTATGTTTTACCACACAAAGAACAGACAATACCTATTAATTCATTTAATTGGAAACACATTCTACATCCAGATGGACAGATAGGTCTGCAGCACATTATCTTCATCAGTGCCCAGTTGCACATGGCTGTACCATCAATGATGTAACAAACAATAGGCTTGCTGACCAGACTGCATCCCTGCACACCCCTTAAACGTGCCGTCCAGAGCCTGAACTTTGATCTGCCAGTGATTCACATTCAAGAGGAAACTAACTCATAGCCGAAATTATATTTCAAAAGTCACAAATGAAGCATGTAGGATGATATGGGTTTAATTCCAAGTCCAGCCATCCTCTCGTACAGGCCATGACCATATACATTCTTGATGCACTGGTTCAATGATTCCATTTATAATAACAGCTCTGTATAGGACAGTAGTCCTTACAATTTATCTGTCTTGACAGTAGTGCAAACAGAATATTTTTCATAAGACTTGCACTTTGAATGTAAGCCAGGGCCAAAGTACGTTGATTAAAGATTAGTTTATGATTTTGGTATTTCTGTGCTTTTGTGGTACACTTTCTTTATAATATACAGCAACAGATAACTCTTAATAGTGAATTCTATATTTTTTTATTGGTGCACCATTGTGACACTTTAATTTACTGATTTTATTATTAATTACGTATTAAATTATTTACAGGTACAGATTTACTTACATTACACTCTTCTAAATTTTTAAATCTTAAAAAATAAAACTTGAATAGGTTTCTGTTAATGATGTTTTTTTTTTTTTTTTTTTTTTTTGTAGTTGAAAAAGCTAATACTCGCTGATAACAATGCATTTAGATTCATATCTGTGCACTACTAATTGTTTTTGTTACCTACTGCTTGCTTTATTTTTTGTAAGGTCCTAGATAACTATGGCTACCACTACGCAGTTGACAATTTGGAAGACAGAAGGGCTTCACTAGAGAAGCAATATTTCTTCACTTGCGGATGCCAGGCTTGTGAGCAACGATGGCCCCTGTACCACCACTTGCCATCGAGGGACCCCACATTCATGTGTGCCAGCTGCTGTCTTGGTACACTCCGGCAGACATCTGGCGCAGACATTGCGTCTTGCACAGCACGTTGTGGGAACACAGTCAAAATCGTTGACGTAACTCAGCAGCTGGAAACTTCTTCATTAGCTATCACAAGTGCGATACAGACTGCCCTGAAGCAACCTGACCAACATGTTTTGAATGTTTTGACCAGTCAGTTGGAGTGGTTGGACAGGCATGTGCAAAGGCCGTGGCAGCCGTACAACAACTGTCAGGAAGCAATAAAACACTTGTGGTTTTGTAGGAGCAGTTTTGCAAACTGATGTAACCAAAAACACATTTTTATTCTGTTTCTATTTAATTTATTTGTATGTGGGTTACTCAGCTGACATTGATAACTGAAAGGTGGGTTCATTTTTCATTGCAGGAATGCAAGGGAAACCTGGAGATTAAATTCCTGACAAAATACTCATAACGTAATATTTTATATTAAAAATTTGTTTTTAAAAAGCCATTTGTGTTTGAAGACAAAATACAGTAATATTTGGGTGACCTTAAATTGTTAACTTGAATACACAATTGTTTTGTATGCTTACAAAAGAATATATGGGTATAGCGAGCAGAAATAAGTACAAATTAGTTTAGCGTTATTGTAGAGTTCCTTTTTTGGCAAGTCCAGTTTTAAATTAACAATTGTTATGCCAGCTTTGTTTTATGATTAATATATTGTTTATCAAATATTTTTCCTAGTGCTGAATATATGTAACTGACTATGGTTTTTGGGTAGAGTATGTGATCAGCAATGCTTCATGAGATGCAATTGCAAATCTCAGTTGTAATGTTCAGCCATGTTTCAATCAATTTTTATCACAATTTCATTCCAATTTTTCGTAAGAATATTCATTTTGTTGTGGTGAGGGAGGAGGAAGCAAGGAGAATGCAGCATACTGCTCGCATATGATGGTGTTGCGCACACTAACTCGGCAGACACACGCTTGAAGCTGTTAATAGGTTTTTTCGCAAATTTTTCTTTATTTTACTATTGCGGCTTACTAATTAGTGATAATGGCAGTTTGTAAATGTTGCATGCTGAGGAATATTTTTAAATAACTATAAATTGCAACTCATGCAGTTTGTATGAATAAATAATTTTAAAAATCAAAGTAAAGTATATATTTTTTTGACATTTCATAAGAAAGGTGTCAGATCGCTGGTGATGTTATGTGAAGGTTCCACTGTAAATCACTGGGCTTGCACTTGGAGGACCATGGTTTGATTACTGTTCTGCCATTCCATGGTTTTACAAAATAACTCAAGGCAAGTGCTAGGATGAATTTAGATGGCTTCCGAAGTACACTACATTTGTAAGTAAAAGGTACAAAGTTAATGGAGCAGTAAGGATGCCGTTACCAGGTGTATGTCATCTATACTCGCAAGTCACTTACTGTAATTTATATGCATTGCTTTACAATATTCTTTTTCCTGTGGGATGTCAGTTCATTTTTGGGAGGCATTATATAAGTTCTGACACATGTTTCTTGCTGTGTGTGTTTTGAATCTCATTGGTAATTTTTCAGATGCAACTGCTGTTTTCACAATTTTGAAGGACCCAAAAGCTTTGTTTCTAATAAGCATACTGAATTATTAAACTTTTAGACTTATTTTAAGTTTGTTTTCTTTTCATAACCAAACAAATGTGATGCATAATAAGAATTTTTAAAAAATAAAGTCCAAAAACTAGGTCACTGAAAAAATTGATAAGAATAAGGAAAAAATAGAAACTGTTATGAAGTAACTATGTTTGTTGGAGACTCCTCATTTTAAGGTTAAAAATAGTGGAATTGTTGTCATAAGCTTAGGTTACCTTTGAACAAATTACGTCCATTGAACAGTAACGGAACAGCCAATTTTGACATTATGGTATTTTTTAATTAATGTGTATGTAAATAAGTGGAAGGTGGGCTCGTAAAGTGTTGACATTGTAAAGATTTGTTTTTCCTTTTAAAAATTGGTCTTAGATACACCTACCTAGTATAGGTCATTCGGGGTAAAATGAGCACTAAAGATTTAATCTTTGAAAAATAATATCACTACAGTAGTTGTTACTTCATATAATTCAACATTAACAAGCGTTACCCTATTGCTTGTTTGGATGGTAGCGAATCATTGCATGTAGCTCCGTGTATTTTTCTATTTGAATACAACATAAGTGAAAGAACTTCAAATGTAATTGACCTCTGTGCAGTTAATGGACTTTAAAATATTTATTTATGATGTTGTTATACCTGCTAACTGTATAATTTGGCTTAATTAGCGCCAGCACAAAATTATTCAAATGGGCCGCTTAACATCAACTGTCGAAGCACATTGTCGCTTGTGTTCCGGGCTACAGAGTAGTTCATAATAAGGTTTTCGCTGCTCCTTCACTTGAAAGCAAATTGAGTCGTTGGGTGTGTTAGACTGTTGTGTAATAAATACGTGTTTCTGTTAAACATATACAAAAGTATTAGAAATTACTGTTTATGAATATCATCGCTAAATGACGTGAAGTCATTGGGTAGTCTCTGATTGTTTTTTTTTTTTCTTCTTCTATTGCCAGCTTGAGTATATGAAATTAGAAACAGTTTTTTTTTTCTGATTTATACGTTAAGAAAATTTGTTATTTATTGTTTCTGTTAAGTGCATCATCGTTCATGGCAGTATGCTGTACGGAACTTGAATTCTTGAATTGCGTGTGTCGTGTGTTTTAGTGGAGTTTTTTTAAATTTGAATATACTCTGCCCACTTTTATGAGATTTGTAACGGCAATAGTGCGTGTTGTATCAGTTAGAGTCTGTGCACAGAAACCAGTGTTACTTTAACTGGCATGTATTTATAGCTTGGATTACTATTGATTACAGCATTCTATATTTAGCACCTGTACATTTGATGAGTAGATATTGTAGATATAACATTTATTGGAGCAGTGTAATGTCAATTTAAGCATTGTACATGCCTATGTAAATAAAAGCATGTGACAATGTTCCTATTTACATGCAGCGGAAAGATATTAACTGGTGGAAAATATAAACTAATCAGGACTTTTTTGAGTGCTCACTTTGTCCCGAATCACCTATATCCGTACCATACTTTAACTCATTATGCAAGTGTAAGTGAGCAGGATTGTGTGGAATCAAACATCCATGCTTATTGTGGGCCTGTTTTTCAGCAGAATAGAATGGCATCTCCCTCAAATTAATTTTCCTATTTGGTCAGTTTTGCAGTATTTTTACAATATTTTGTTACTGCAAGTTGTACAGATATAATTAACATAATAAGTACCTAGTTTGACAGTAATTGTAATATAGTCGCTAATAACTGTCATAGATGTCAGTCAACCAACCTTCCTTTTATTTTGACTTATACACAGTGTTTATGAACTTTCTTAAGTTCTGTACTCTCATAATATTTATTCAATTATAATTTCATGAATGTGATGGACTTTGTCAACCCTTTTATGATGTACTTATTATAACTGTATATGAAGTGGCCTTTGTAGTGGAATATGTTTGTACCGTCCCAGAAATGTGTATGCACTATGTTGCTGCGTAGTGTAATTGTGATTTCAGAGATATGTAAGGTGCAGTGTGTTCCAATTTTTTCAAGTCGGTACAGCAACATTTTATAATTTGTGATTTATTTCCTTCTTCATTTTCTTCTTTTTTCTCCAATAAAATCTTGGTTCTGCAAGTCTGAAGGTTAAAACTTATGATTTTACTACAATGAACAATGAATGTGACAATGCTGCGACCTCATTTGAAAGACTCTCATTTTTAAGAGGGAATTGCATTGTTTTAAAGAACTTCATGCATAATTTCTTAATGTTAAAATTAGCGCTGTGAATTTTCCATGATGTTCAGTAATCCACGACATTTGGCTGCCCTCAGTTAACGCAGATAATCAGAAGTTGACTGTAAAAAGGTTACAATAAGGTTTTTCTTTTTGGCATTTTTCCCATACTTTGCCTGATTTAATCGTTATTGAAGTTCAATTTTCGTAAAAAAAAAAAAAAAGGATGTGTACTATAAATTATTAGGCAGATTTTTGAAGAACTTTGGTAAAATCTGGAACGGTCAAAGAATTGTAAAGAAAATGTTAAACACCCAGTGGTTAACTTCTCCATTGCTTGAGTATGGGGTCAGTGGCTATCAACATGTTCTATGTTGGTGCCTTGCTGATAAAAATAAATATTACTAAATTAAAGACGCTTGCACGCAAATATGTTAAAGTTATGTTTGCCAGTACAAACGGCAGTCCTTGCCTGTGTACAATAAGTGATAGCCGAGTACAGTCAAACCTCTTTAATACAAACCTGAAGGGACCAAAATTTTGGCTGTTTGTAATAATGAGGTTTGTATTAACAGGTGTTCATGAAAACCTTAAAAAGTATCTAAAATTTTGGTCACTCTGTTTAGCCCCACAAATCAAATAGCATTTTCACCACAATGACTTCCTTTTACTTGAGAACTTGTTATTTCATGGTTTAATGCATAAACAAAATTTTTATTAAACATGAAAGTAATTATTTCATTTCTTCTCCCGTTCCAAGGGGAATAAAAATTGCTTTGAATTAACAGGATTTGTATTAACGAGGTTCCACTGTAATTTTACGATGTTGATCCAGTAATATACGTAATGCCAGCCATTGTGATTCCTTAAGCGACACTTGAAACCACAAACATCTGCTGCATGCTCGGTTTTGTGCACCATTGATACCACAATTCACGATATAATTTTTAAAATTGTGTTCAAGAGAAAAAGCTTTTAATAGTGTACAATCAGTCTGAAACACAAAAAAATGTTACGGGTACATTATGAACAAGATCGTACTAAGTGCAGTATGCCACTGATTCTAAGAAGATGAAAATATGCCTTGTTTAGATTCATTTTCATCATCATTGTTCTAAGAACTAGACTATTACTTTAAGAGACGCTTTGTACCAAGTTTTGTGGTAGATAAATATGTTTTTAGGAATCATAATTTTTCAACAGAACAGCAGTTTTTTGACGTTTCATTGCTTCTTTAAATTATAGTCTTTACCATTACAAAATGTAAAGTACATAACAGTAATTTGTGACATACCTACATATGCAAGTCCTTATCAAACAATTTCCAACAAAATCTCATCTCTTGCAATAAACCCTTCATTTTTGTTTGTTTCTTTTAACAACTTAATTTCAACTTGTTACAAATCTCAAAATATTTTGTATGGGTTGTCTCTGTACATAATACTTTAGTGTTGATATAGTGACTGTTGGCTATAGTGCCTTGTTTGTAATGTGTTATAACTGTTTGTGTGAGATGTAGTGACAACCTTGTAACAAATTATACTTAAAGTTTTCTTCTACTCAAGAAGAGTGTTATTAAAATTTCTCAAACAAATTCCTTGTGCAGTAGTGGTTTTTTTTTCCCTTCTTAAGACACCTTTCCTTAATTGTTGTGCTATTATAAGTACTGTATTGCCAGTACAGTCATTTGGGGTAACTTTGAACCGGTCAGGGCAACTTTGTACCACCTGCATAGTTTAAATTCAAATTAAGTATTTCAGAATTTAAAAATACAGCTGTGTTCTAGGTGAATGAATTTGTTAATCTTGAAGTTTGCATAATGATTGAATACTACAATGCTATTATATAAACTAAAATGCCTGGTACAATGTTACCCCAAATAGGTACAAAGTTACCCCAAATGACTGTATTTAACTTCTCATTGTTAGTGCAACCTCTTTAGTACAAACCTAAAGGGGCCTAAATTTTTGGAGTTTGTCATAAAGTGGTTGTCATTATTAACAGATGTTTGCAGAAACTCTAAAAATTCTGTGAACACTTTGGCATGCTGTTTATCTTCAAAATACAAGAGTTATTACGATCATAATGACTTCTTTTAGCCAGAGAATTTTATATTACATGGTTTTATGTATATGGGAAAATTTTATTGAGCGTGTAAGTTATTGTTTTATCTCTCATTCCAAAAGAGAGAATCACGTTATATTAATGAGAATGTTGTATTGGTTAGCAGTGTTACTATTAACGAGGTGTCCTATCATTGTTTTCATCACACGTCGGAATCTGTGCTAAATGTTTCAGGCATTGTGACTCATCAGTTGTGATTATTCTATGAATTGCAGTTATGTAGGTAATTATGCTAATACAATAGTACCCTGTTATAAAGTTTCTCAGGGGACCCAAAAATTTCCTCTTTATAAACGGTAAACATTATAAGAGGGTACCTTCTTATTATTAAACAGTTTAAGGAACCAAATGAAAGTAACATTATAACCAAGAAAACTTAAATGGGAAAGACTCTACTGACACAGTTTGTCAGATGTGTTCAGGCAACAGCTGTGATGGACATGACACATGTTTACACTATAAGTAACAATTACGCTTAGATACATTTCATACAGAATTTTCAGATCTGCAGTTTGATGACATTAGCTTTAGACAGAAGAGCGGAAAAAAATGAAGGCAATTGGCTTGAAGTTTGTTAAGAGTACGGTGGCTGTTACTAGAAGAGACAAGTTGAGTGAAGTGGTACGAGAAAGAGTTCGGGTCCGGGGAATCCCAGATATTGTAGAGGAAGCATGAATGAGGTGGCATGGGCTTATAAACAGAATGAGAGAGGTTGCCGGGGAATATACTAATGCGGCAATGAGTTTAATGACTACTTATTTAGTTCAATTTGAGGCAGAACTCATTTTCTCCACGTTTAGTTGGGAATTGCTATAGCCTAGTCATACTGTTGTAACAAACTTACTAAATACGTGAGGCAACTTTACTGTTAAGAACCTCTGCATTTATTTAATTTCAGTTGTGTTACCTTGTTTAAGTTTATGGGCTCTCAAAACCCTCAAGTAAGACAAATAGTTGAGGCGTGTATGTATTACCTCAGTCAACGCAAAAAAGAATCTCCTGCTGTGGTGTGGTCCCATTGGCTGGAAGGGTGTTGAGGTATTATAGGCATACTTATTGGGGTATGTGACAAGAATGTTACTAAATGTTTAACACTTCTTAAATATTTCACTAATTAACCTACAATCAGTCTGTGCACTTGCTCATAACAGAGAGGTATTTGTGGTGAGTACTGTAATATAAAATGAGATGTAGTACCCGCTGGTGCCATTTACACTTTCACATTGGCTGATTCAACCTGAAGTTCAACCTGCCTGTCTTACATAAGAATCAAAGTTTAAACCATCCACAGTTTATTATTTTGATTTGTCGGTCTAAGCAAGCTGTATCAATGCCTGTTGCATCATTTGACAATTAGGTTAAGACCATGCTACCTATTTTAACTGTTTTCGTGATAATTTTTAAGCCTTAACAAAAGCAATTATTTAAAAATGCCTGTTTGGCAGTTCTGTTTTAAGTGGTTTTCTCTAAGTTAGCTAATTTTTAGAGAAGGTGAATGCTATAGTTTTAGCTAATTATGCTGTTGATGAAATTTTGTTAACTGACTTTTTAGTCAAAACCATTTAATTTCACATCTTGAAAAAAAATTTGCTACTACTGCAAAAATTATTTCAAACAAAACTGCCAAACAGACCTGCTATCATTTAAGCCAAAACGTGATCAAATTCAACGAAAACGTGTCAGGCCTTATCTGGGCTGTTACATTTATAAGAATACGTAAATACATTGTATCTCTGCAAAGAATCCATAATCTCAACTATTCAAGAGCAAATACCCACGAATAAACACAATAATTATTTCCTGTATTTACATGAACTGAACGGAATACCACCTACTCACATTTTCAACTAGATAAAACAAATTTTGTAAGAGACTGAGTTTTAAATAAAATAAAAGTAAAGTAATGTATTGCAATACACAACTTTTTGAGTGCTTAGAATGTGCAGTTCCCCCCCCCCCTCATGAAAAACTAAAGGTATCAATTTGCCGGAACATCTAAGTATTACATATTCTACTAAGTAATGACATACACCAAGGTGTGACTTTTTTTTGTTTCTCTGCTTTGTTAGTGTCACAAAATGACTGTGTTATAATAAAGTCGTGCAGAATTCACCCCTACATGTGACGTGTTAAACTGGCCTGCAGTGTTTTCACAGTTTTCATTTTTCTATGGGACTTTAAGTAGGGCCACCGTGGTTGAGTCAGACCTCTTGCATCCCACCTGGTGATCAGAATTTTATCCCTGGTGAGAGTTCTTAGTTCTTAACGTTTAAATTGTTCTGTATCTAAAAAAATTGTTGAGTTTAGCTAATAAAATACTTTTCTAATTAACTTAAATGTACTTTTTTTGTTAAATATATATAACAGTAAGCAAAGGTCGTAGAAAATGTAATGCTGTAAACTAATTCCTGTGTGTACATTACAAAAGTTATCTGATGACCAGGAGAAAAGCACTAGTTAATTAGACATACCTAAATTGACTGTTATTGTTGTTTTTACATAAACGTCCACTTTTTAACTTTTTTATAATTGGGGTCGCAGTGGTGGAGTGGTCATATCACTCGCCTCAAACCAAGGCGAACCGGATTTGGTCCCTGGATTTTCGCATGTGGTAAATGCGGCGGAAGTTTCATTGGTGGGCTGGTTTCCTCTGAGAACTTTCATTTTCCCCGCCTCATTCTGTTGCTGCTCCACAAATCTCGCCTCACCTCATCCGCTGTGTAGGCCGGACGAGCGATAGGCTTGTCTCGCTAGTAGAGCAGCTTTCCGACCTTCACCCTGGCCTTCTTTCGTGTGCAATGTGACCCTGCCCAGACACAGCAACATACAGTGGCATTGTAATGACCCCTACAATATTATGTGTGGATAGCAAGTCCAACATAAGCGAATTTTGTGTCTTACGAATTTGGGTAGTATTTTTGGAGATAGGCCTATAGCACTTTAAAAATGAAACCTTTTTAGTCACATTGAGGGGTCCAAAAATCATATATCTAATAAGTGTAGCCCTTGTGCAATTTTTAAGTTATATAACCATTAAACTGCACTGTACTTTGCTCTCTCATTGGTAACATTGCACCGCCCAGTTAGCCTGATTTAATTAGAAAATTTTAAGATACTGTACATTTTTTTATTGAAGTGGTGAGTAGTAAGCTAGTAAAGTCCTCATCAATTAGGTAATGAAACTTCAAATCTATAATTAAACAAAAACTTGTGGTTAACCAGAAATGGTGCAAATAACCCCACATTACAGAATCATACTTTAAAGTGTGTGATTTTTCGTAGAGAAAATATGTACTAAGTTTAACAGTTTCACATAAAAATGGACAGGTATGCTACAACAAATATACACCAGGTACATAAGTCCTTCTAAACTCACGTCATCTGCACAGTCTAAGTTTTCAGAACAAATTGTTATTTCAAATACTAAAATGTTTTGTTACACTGGCCTGTTAATTTTAAAGGTAAATCAAATTACGTAATATATTTAATTTATGAAATTTTGTTTTTGTGACCATTTTAATAAATGCCTATGAACCAATACAGCAGAAAGGTGCCCAATTTTACTTTTACACCAAAACAACGTGATTTTGAATTTAATAAGTAATACTGTACGAGTTTCCCTATTTTTTAATGTCTTGCAAAATATGGTGAGAGATAAACATTCGTCATGAAGGTAATCAAAAAATGTGGAACGCTTCACGATTTTGCGTGTCATCCTTGCGCAAGGGCCATGCTAATCTTCTCTGTATCGTTCCAATTTTAGTATATGTACCGCCGAAGCGAGTACAACCTCATAAGAAAATACAAAAGTATATATAATCAAAAACAATTACTGAAACCCTTATGTGAAAGCAATATTAATATGTTGTTATAAGAATAATATATATAATATATGGTAACCATAAATTATAAATTACATTGTATTTAATAATGCACTTATAAGCTGAAGTAATGTTTTGCCAAAATGTTAATTTGTTAAATTACATTTAAATTAAAAAGTTTCTTCAATTTGGGACATTTCCCGTTAATGTCACCTTTATCAGTACTATCACAATTGCTTAGATAGCGATGCATCAATTTTAATTTAGAGAAAAATATAAAAAATACTAGTAGCCATTTTTATTATTATCTTTCCTATATTTACACCACTTTTAAAGGGCTGTGGTGTACGAAATCATTACATATTACAAAACGTTGATATAATTTAACGACTTTAAAGAGGTATTATCAAAGTTGGGGCACATTTCGACGTAAATATGCAAATTATTATGTGGTTAAATTTTTACTGCTTTGGAATTCTCTGAGACTGGCGTAGAACCTACCGCGCAGAGTTTTTCGGATAGTAAAATTATTTTGTAATCAAAATGCGAGTTTTTTAATTCGGATATTATAGAAGCTAAGATAGAATCATATTTTAAATTACAATTTTTTCCATTTTTGTAAATTTAGTGGTTTCAAGCTCTGACTTTCAAAAATAAGTTTTTAACTTTTTACTCGAAAGTAAAGCGTACGGTACTACCACATAGTGCTATATATGTAACGGTCACTGATAAAATATCTACTCGGCAAAAATTCTCATGGAATTTTGATTAGTAGTTCAGATTTTATTGACGATGGAATATTCCAGTCTTCCGCTCGACGTCGTACCTTACCGTTCCCCTTAATTGGCTAATGTAGGCACATTTAGGACAATATCTTGATAATTTAAATAAAAATTCAACAGCAATGTGTACACTGCAGAGTAAATTTTTCAAGAATATGTAAATCCGAAGCCGAAGCTAATTCGTATTTTATATTTTGCAAGTTTTTTGTATTTAGATTTTTGCAATTTCCAGAAAGTGAAATTTTTATGACTTTTTTCTGCATTAGTATGTTGAAATAATAATGTTTATTTTATGCAATTGAATTTACTAAGTTATAGTAAATCGTGCTGTTGTTTGTATGTTGTTTGCGAATAAATTATGACAATAAAAATAATGTGGTAGAGCTACAGTAAACTGTAGGGTAGGAGAACAGTAAATTGTAGGGGTAGGACTATTAAAAGTGAGAGGCAAGGACATTAAAAAAATTATGGAGCAGAAGTACAGAAAATTGTAGGGTAGGGATACAGAAAATTGTATGTTAGCACAATTAAACATGTGTAGCAGAGACAAAATAAATAAATGCTCACAACTGTCCTACCGCACAGCGTTGAGATAACATGTTCCCACCTCTACAAAACCCTCTTCAAAATATCCCTGAACCTACAAACCCCCTTCACCATCACCAACTCCTATCCACTTGTATGGATGTATACTGGAGGCTAAGAAATAAATAAATAAAAGTCAAGTCATCCTGCAAAACATTCCACTCCCTCACTGACCTCACAAACATAGATTGCCTACCACGCTATGTTGTCCTCCACACCCTCTCAATCTTCTGGCTGTTGCTTCCTCTCCTTCTATATCCCCCCAGCCCTAGTTAAGTGGCAATGTAACCCTCTTACATCCTCACCTCAGAGTTATAGTCTCATTCAGTACCCTTCCCAGCAAACCTAAAGCTCTTCTGCCCTTCGTAACCACCCTCTTCATCCTTTTTGTCCGCCTAAGGTCACTTTGCAGCACAACCCCTAGATACTTATATTGTGTGGCTTCTTTTATCTCTTGCCCATCCTATCTGATTATCACTCTCTTCCTAGTAAACCTGACTAACTTAGTCTTATAAGCATTGATCTTCATCTGGTTTTCCACAGTCCAGAAACACAACCTGTCAATATCTGTCTGCAAGTTGACCCCACTGCCCACCACTAAAGACAGTCATCTGCAAACAATCTTATTTTGCCACTTATTCCCAATAACCATACCATTAGCCGTAATGGTGAACAATACTGGATAGAGCAAACTTCCCTGCGGCATCCGTGATGTCACCTCGTTGTCTGCAGTCAATTATACCCCTCCTTTCACGCTCTGCCACCGTCCTTGGAGGAAGTCCCCAATCCATTTCCATTTTGTCTATTTGTCTCACTATTCCAGTACTCCATTGTTTCAAACACTAACAAGTACTGAGCCTGCAGCATATCAGCTTTCTCTCTGTCATTTGTCGTAGTTTGTCCATTCATACTTGACAATGTTGGGTTCCCTTCCCCAACCCCCCCCCCTTCTTACCGTCATCAGACATTAAAAATAATAATAAGGTAGATGTACTGTACAAAAAAGTTTAGGGTATTGGTCTAAGCACAAAATTGTACAGTAGGGGCACAGGAAATGCGAGAAAGAAATATCAAAAATTATGGGGCAGAGGTGAACAAAGTTGTAGAGTAGGTGCACAGGATATGTTAAGCAAGGATATTAAATATCATGGATCAGATGTACAGAAAATTGTAGGATAGGATACAGTTGTTCGATAGGGGTACAGAAAACTGTAGGGTAGGGTACAGTTGGATTGATGTAGGCCTACAGAAAGAAAATCGTAGGGTAGGGCAACTAAAAAATGCAGGGGTGGGGTCATGGCAGAGGTACAGAAACTTTTAGGATAATCACAAAATATAGTAGGGTAGTTGCATTTTTTTAAATGTGTAGGAGTGTCACAAAAAATCATGGGGCAGTGTTAGGTGCACTTAAAACTGTGGGGCAGGTGATAAAAAAATCATGGAGCATTGAAGGAGGAATTATAAATTATAGGACAGAAGCACTATTTGTAGGGCAGATACACTGAATATTGTAGGGCAGTCTCTGAATATTGTAAGGCAGTCTCTGAAAATTGTAGGACAGATGCACTGAAAACTGTGGTGCAGAGATACTAAAAATTGTAGGGCTAGGACACTAAAAATCATTGAACAGGGGCAATAAACACACTAGGCCAGAAATAGATCTAACCTTCTTTTTAGCACTCATTTGAGCCCAGCTAGCAAATCCACAAGACTGAGATACTACATTAAATAAATAAATAAGCCACCCTTAATGTTCGTCACTAATGCATTCGTATAGGCTTATATTTTAACAGCCTCTGCCTAACTTCGTATAATATGAAAATAATTAGTTTGAACAATCCTACAAATATGCGCGAATACAGTTTTAATATTATTAAACACTCTATAACATTCTAAGTTGTAACAATCTCCACCCCTTACAAAATTATTTCGTAACGATGCATGCTATACAAGTCGCAAGACCCAGCACGAATGTATTTTCCCGCTATGTGTATTAAATTATTTCGTCTCCGACGATATCAGTTTACGATTGACATTATTTAGGTTCAAACGAAAATATTTGTATTTTTTAACGTAATTACAAAAATACGTTGGGGTGCTAAATGGAGTTTTCAACGTTAAACTTTCAAAACAAATGTTTGTTTGGAACCAGCGCTGTCGTGTGACGTCACAACTAATGGTGTCCATTGTATGAAAATTAATAGACTACAATAAATCAAGTAGTTTTTTATGTTTTTTTGAATAAATGAAATAATGAAAACTATTACTGAATTACATAAAATAGTTAAAAGTATAAATATAGTCAAGTTTATGAATGTGATAACCCCCTCCCTCCTTTATTCCCAACTTCTTGATCCACCACTGAAAATGGGGCAGTTCAGACAGACTCAGTGTAAAAGCTTTGGCCAACATACACAAGGAAATATGGCCTGTAGACACAAAAGCTTAAAAGTATAAATTTTTATTACCGGTACCACAATTTACATTTTGAGATATAATTTATTTTAAAAATATAAAAATTTCTTACTTATGTAATTGAATTTTTTGGTTAGGAAACTCCTTAAAACAACAAAATTTTGCATCTCTAAAAATTGACATTTCGCCAGGGGAGGACCCCTGGACCCCTGGCTTGTGGCTTGGGGTGTATGCATACATAATTTTTAAGGCATGCCCACCACATTTCCATACAATACTGGATCCACCACTGTTCGCAACCCCTTGAATCAAAATCGTTCCGCGTCTCTGCTTGGTGCGCATTCCGTCTGCTATAACTCACTACTCCTCTGCTCTTCCTCGATAGCAAGAGCAGAAAATTCAGGCCCTTTCTGGAAAAAGAGCAGTGCTCCTGACGCCCAAACACCCTACAAAAAAAAAAAACACTTCCGGTGAAACGAACACTCAAAATGAAAAAGAGCAAGAAAAGAGCAGGAAAATCCCAGAAGTAGTACAAATCTCAGAGTGCCCGAACAAACCTTCTATAGAGAAATTTTTCATTTGTAAACTATACCTCTAAAATCAATATTTTGGCCGGCACACAATGAGCAGGCCTAGTATATTGATATTTACAATGCATGTGTATTTTGGCTTGGGGTTTGGACAAAATAGGTCCCCATTCGCAACTTGGAGGATACAACAATACAACATTTGGTTCTTTGCCTGCCTTTTTGCTTTTTGCCAGCAACCTAATGGCACTGAGGAACCACCATCATGCTTCACTGAGCCATCTCGTCGGATTTCCATATCTGCAATTCAGTATACTGTATCCCACGGTCGTAGAAGTACAGGCCTGGACACTCTCCTATCTACCAATGTATTTTGCTTGACCCCCTTGCTGGCTGCAGTTCGCCAAGTTGCCGAGAGTGTTATGTGTCTTTGGCACTGCAGTCAGGACGGTCGGGCTTAAAGCTTAAACTCCGCCCACTTTTTTTTTTTCAGTATTTCCATTATAAATTAAATAAAGATTGCTGGAGCCATGCTTTAAAGGAGTGAGCGAAGGAAGTATTTCATAAATTGATAAGCCCGACCATCCTGATTGCAGCGCACAATAATCTCGGCAACTTGACGAACTGCAGCCAAACCACAAAGGGGTCAATTTTTCAGGCAGTGTCTATACCTGTTTTCTGCCATCCTATGCACCTTTATTTTATTTTCATCCTACCAAATTATATCACACTGCACATATTATCAATATTTCGTCCAGCATGTCCACTGTTTACATCGGAATCACTACAGTTTCCCACCACAAGCACCCTTCAAATTATAAGTTTTTTCCGACTCGGAATCATTCACTAGCAATGGTGTATATACAGCAAAATACTTCACGTGGTCACTCAAATTCATGTTCATTTCGACACACCATGACACAAGATTGTACTGAAAATGTTTTTAGCGAGTCTTTAAGTACACGGTGGCCACAACGGAAATCATAAATGTTTTTTATGGCATCTATGTTGATGGAAAAAAACCGAAACAAATTTTGGAATCAGCACTGATTCATGAAACTCTAAAATTTAAGTACAAAATTAAAACCGAAATTTTATCTGGCTCTACACATCAATAAAATTATTTAGTTTAGTTTATTGTATTCTTGGATTTTTTGTGTACATTTTTACACAAAGACATCGGACAAGTTATATTTACAATATACAATCCAACGAATAAATGACATATGATATAAGGTTTATTTTACTCGTCCTTGACCTGTGACTCTTTGTGCTCTTGCAGCTCTCGAGGCACTCCTATGTGCTTCTAGGCATTTTACTCACCGGAAACAAGATGGCGCAGGGTGTTTTCTCGTCGGGTCAAGATGCTTCCAAGTCAAAAAGAGCAAGGCCTTTTAGCTCCTCCTCGCGAGGAAGAGTTGCGAGGGCAAGTAAGAGCAAATCGTCTGCTAGACGTTACGGCGAGCGTACTGCTATTGACTGCGCAGTTTACTTTCGCTGTCATGTTTGAAAATAGAGAAAATAAGAATTATTTCAGACATGGATGACGACAGTAAAGTTTTGACATCTGAATAAGGTTTTTTTTTTATTCTAACCAATAAAAGTTTTGTGTTATGGTGTTGTTTGCATGTGATTGTTAACCTCTAAAAACAGTTCACAAAAATTGGTTAATTTTTGCAGAATGTGTTTAATTCCCGTAAATTATGAGCTCCTTTCACGAATTTTTCTTCTTTGTGGTTAGTAATTCACGTTATTAAAAATCGTTAAGTTATTATTCTCCTTGATGTTGGACTTGTATATCACCTGGTGTATTTATACTGTATATTCAATGGCGGTTTGTATATATTTCTTGTACATAGAGTTTCCTATGCTACTGTACTGTTATGTACTTAATGTGGTTCAACGGAATAATAAATACATACATACATACAAATTATTATTATTATTTCTCAGACCAATTAAATTTAGTACCGTGTATTTTTCTATCTTCTCATAATTGCATTAGAACCCAAATAACACAGCAACATTGTGGCAACATTGTCACAACATTACCATTAAAAATTTCAACGTTGCCACAATGTTGAAGATACGTTGATACAATGTTGGCTCAACGTTGCTGCAACGTCCAAATGTCCTCTTTGTGAAACGTTGATTATGAAATGTTGCTGCAACGTTATATTTTAATACTTTGAGCAACTTCAACACTGCAATGTAACTTGAAATAAACATTCTAGCATTACTTCCAAACAAGTGTTCCAAAGAAAACACAACATACACACTCGCACGGCAGTTGAGTGTCCAACTTATATTACACATTACATTTAAGGGCTGATATAATCACACCAATCCACTAAATATGAAGAACACAAAGTTTTAAGTAATAACCAATAAATATTAATAATAAAAACAAATGTGTGTTTTAAAACAGTACATTACCATAGATGAATACTATCAATGTTGTAGCAAAATGAAGGCTGTGATTATGGTTACTATGGAAACGTTATGACAACGTTGTTGATAGTAACGTTGCCAACTTCAACAATGCAACATTGTGTCAACGTTTCTGCAATCAGATGTGTTATGTGGGAAGGCACTTTATTATTTATAGTGCATTATTTGGTGCAGCTGTAGGAACTCCATCATCTTATGATTCTTGTTTATTAAAATTTCTAAATACGTCTGCTAGTCCCGCCATCAAGTCAACGCAATAGGCGTTTTCCTCGCTCCTCCGAGAGTTGTCAAATCTTTTTGACCTGGGTTGACCTGGGTCAACTTGACACAACTCTTCCAACTCCTGAGAGAGGCCGAGTAAAACAAACCTATACATTTAAAAGCAGACAGTAGTAGAGCGAAATTCAACATTATTCTTGTTGGTTCGGGCTCGTAATCATATGTGAGCTATCGTCAGCATTCTTTATGGTCTCCATGTGCAAAAGATAAAAATAGTAAGAGAAGAAACAGAATCTCAGCCCAGAACAAATATCACTCCTACTAATCGACTTAGTAAAAACCATTAGGTATTAAGAAATCTTTAAGGAGTTTTTTTTATATATTTGTGTTAGACAAACATGCATCTTGCAGGTGCCTGGGAAGTTTGTTAAACAACTTGCAAGTGGTGTATGCAGGACCTTTTTGCTGTAAGGTCAAGTTGACAAGAGGCATGTGTAAAAGGTTTTTACTTCTAGTGTTATATTGATGAAAGTGTTCATTTGTGTGGAACAACTTCTTATTTTTGGAGATAAATATCAGCAATGAGTAAATATATTCATAAATTAAGGTCATTATTTTGGAACTTTTCAAAAGGGGTCTACAGGATTCAGTCTGTTTTCTCCCATGTATTATTCTTACAGCTCTCTTCTGCATACAGAAAACATTATTTCTGTCAGAGGAGTTACACCAAAACCTAATGCCATAAGATATAACCCATACAGCACACTTGGTTGCAGAAATGTTGCCACAACGTAGTATTGTTTCATTTTGGTTGCACATCTATTGTCAATGTTGCAGTAACATAAAAGTACGAACGTTTCAGATTTTAATGTGTTGATATTGAGGTTTTTTGTAACATTACTACAATATTGACAATGGTAGTCTACTACATTATCAAGAACTCTCCTTTCAGATTATGTTTTAAATAAGCTTTTATATGATTTTGAACTACGAATTATTTGTGTAGTTTTACTATAAATTTAATTATTGTTGATGTCTCCTTGATGCTCATTTATTTTATTAATTCATTTAATTGCCGTTTTGACTTGTAATACCATAATGATGTACGTACCGCCATTAATGCCCATTTACTTGGGTGCTTTGCTTGTTGTATTTGCTAATGTGTGTATTTTTATCTTGCGCTAGATTGCGAGATATTCAAGGTACATACTTTCTTTTGTCTCATTTATTATACTGGTAGGAAATATTATTGTAAATATTTGATTTACAACAAATTTTCATGCCAATAGTGCTGTAGCATACTTGTATAGGTGTTTGATGATTGTTATTTATTTGACGTGCTCTTGGTGAGGCCAGAGAGGTGTGGTGTCGTACTACATACCATGTGGGTTTAGTAACCCAAACACCTGAATGTGCCGGCTGCTCGCTGCTGCTGTGAGGGCGCAGGTCTACCGTCCGTGTAGCGATGTCCTCTCTGTGTCCTCCACGCCGGAGATGAGTGGTGCGTTGGTCCTGTGAATGGCTGGTTGAGGGGACTAACTCCCAAAGGACCAAGAAGTGGCCGTGGCCAATAACACTCGCGGAATAAACTTCACTGTGATTTATTGTGATACTGGTCCACAAAATGATTGTACTCTCGTACGTTAAGTGGTCCCACACACAAAGCCTGTGGTCGGCTGAAGCTGTACGGCGCGCACTCGCGTACACGACTATGAAAATGATTACGTGGATGCTTAAACCCCTGGGCGAAAAGATCTTGCAGGGATGGGGGTGGCGCTACTCCTCGATGCACAAAAAATGTATGTTACTGATCCAACGAAAAATAACTGACTATTGTAAACTAAAATGTTCGGCACAAAAGAGTTGAAGGTCGAGGAGCCGCGATGCGCTTATCACCTCCCTCATGCCCGGAACAAGACTAAATCATGATGGCGGTCACCCGTGCTAGCTAGCGGGGGTGCGCACCAAAAATGACCTCGTGACCGCTTTACGCAAAAGTGTAAATAAACCAATACATCAAAACCCTTGAAAAATCACATGATACAATTCTAAACACTACAATGCATTAACATACTGGTTATTACTGAGAAACATAAATTTGTTGACACTTAGGGAAATTATTTATTAATGCCTCCCGCTCCAGTTAGCTTGTTAAACTGTCTTTCTGAGTTCGAGCTGGCATGAATGGGATAAACAATCATATTTCTGTACATGGCTCGCTTAAAATTAACACTGAAATTAAATTAGTTTTAATTCGTTTAGCTCGCATTCCGTCGCCATTACATCTGTTAGGTTGTCACTCTGGGCTGCGCTCCGTGTTTTAGAGTTGTGTAGCGGAATAATTAGCACTTTTTATTCTCACTCGTGGCATTGCACTGTGGTGGTTATGAACTTCGGGATGTATTTTATGTGTCCTGACATACTTGGATCTTTTGGATACACTCCCGCACTCCTGATTTTGGGACATGTGCTCCGGCACCCTCACGCTTGATACTGCCAAACACGGTGATGCTTTGTGAAACGACCAATGCCTCGAGTCACTGATATGCTAGGGTGTTGTGTGGTAGTTTTGTTTGGTTGAATTTTGCGTGTTCGCATAATTTCCTTTGTTTCGTTATTCCGGCCACTTGGTTGCATGAACCTACCCGCTCCCTTGACTTCCCTGGTTCCGGGACTAGTCGAGGCGCATTCCATAGTTTTCACGAGTGCTGATCGTGCTGATCGGTGTTGTTTTGGGCGTAGCGCCTGGTACGAACTGTCGCTAAGACCGTGGACCGTCGGCACACATCAAGCAACTGCTTTATTCTTCATAACCACACACATATCATTGAAAGATAGTGCAGTAGACCAACAGAATGTTATCAAAACTATCACTTACCATCATATTTATTTATGTTAAATGTACCTCTCTCTCATACAGCCTTTTCTATCTTCATATACACACTACCATAGTCAAACTCGGAATCATAAACATGAGATAAAAATAAAACTTTGTGAGCTGGCACAGGTCGTCCTTGTCTTGTTCTCGCATGGACACAAGTAATATATTGTCCTCGTTCGCTCCATCAAGAAGGTCCATAGGCAGTCCATAGGCTTTCATTTTTCTTATCTTTGTTATTTTCCAAGGACCATAAAAGGATGTCCTTAAGCAATATATTTATGTTGTCCATAAATCGTCACGTTTGGAGTTCCAAATGTCGTTCCAATTACAGCCTTACATGAGCAAAGATAATCGTTTGATCTCATTCGCTCCTTCAATTATGTCCTTATGCAGTCCATAGGGATTCATTTAATTTGTTCTCTCTGTAACTTATGAGGATCTCCTCAGGCAACAAATTAATGTCGTCCTTAAGTAATCACTTTTAGAGCTACATAGGTCGTTCCTCTTTCAACCTCGTGTGGACAGAAATAATTATGTTTTTTTTGCTCTTCTTTGGTCCATCAAGAATGACTAGGTGGTCCATAGCCAGTCATTTCTTGTATGATCCCTGTGATCCTCTATGGGCCTAAAATGGATGACTTCAGGTCATCTATATTTTAGCATGGGGACGAGCTTGCTGCGGGCCTCCTTCATAGTGTGAATCCAAGTCAGGCACCAGTTGTCAGTGCACAAGGTAAAGAACTTGTACTCCAGGATGGGCCAGTCCCATTTTATGGCCAAGATGACTGTTATGCACCCCCTTATTTTAATGTTTTAGTGTTGCTCTGTGGGTCCAAACATGGAACTTGTGAAATCATTGACTCTCCGCTTGTCATTTTCGTCGCTCAGCTACAGCACCTAGTCCAAGCCCTCCAGACTGGCATAGGTTATGTCGCTGTGTGTCTGTCTATGAGTGCGTAATGTTGGTTACTGTGTTCCGTGGGTGTTGTATGGGCGCCACCTGGACATGAACCGGTCCAGGTCGGTAGAGCATGAGTCGGGGCGTGTGACGTTCGTGGCGGTCCCTAGACGAGGCGGCGATAGAAGGAGGTATTGAGAAGACTATAGCTGGAAATATTAAATACATTGTTGGCTCTTTGAGATGTTGGCGGAGTAGGACATGTGATACTACAGGAAATGGTGTAGTTGACCCTCGGTGTGTCAGGTTGGCGTAACTGATTTATTACGTTGGTACAAGTTAGTAGGATTATTACATACACGGTTGCTGAGCAGTCGAGGGTACCCTTACAAGGAGCTACAAGGGGGGCGAGGCACGCTGAGGGGGGAGGGCATAATGAATAGACACAAGTCTCTCTGCGTGCACGTGGCCCATGTGTTTGCACTAGGAGGCATCGTTCACCATTAATAGCACTGTGCTATGTCTCTGTTGGTTGCGGGAGAAGGCCTGTCCCTTAAATGTTAAGTTTATGTATCTGGCCCACATGGCGGGAATCGCAGACGATAAGGCCACAGCTGAGCAGCATAATCTACACCAGGGTGAGCAAAGCTGATTTGACCTCTCTTTCTTTGTCCCGCAGAGGAAGGGGACGAGCCATGCTACTCAACCCAGCCGCCGACGAGGATGGGCCCGACAGGTCCCCTGCATGCTTAGGTGGTGTAACACCCACCCAATCAGCCGATCAGCTGGGTCGCTACAGACCTCACCGGGTGGCAACAGGCGCCTACAGAGCGCACCACTTCAGTGGGTAAACCAGCAGTGACCTCCAATGTGACATTCCCATCCGAGGGAGGCAGAAGTGGCGATGTCGTCTGAGAGTAGTGATTCTAGACCAACAATCAGCAGCAAGTCGTTACGAGCTCCAGGTTCGAGACCAGCTCCGAGCCCCAGTCAGCTGGTGCAATTATCAGCCAAATGGACACCAGAGAGGAGGACGGATGACGTGTGTTGTGTATGCCCGTTTGCCTGAAGCAGCATATGGACCACTTTAGACACTGTCTTATTCCCTACGTCGCCGAGACAGGTTACGTATTGCCAGATGCACATATATAAGACACAAATTGACCAGCACAATGCCAGTGTAGGCGAAATTATATAAATGAACATTAGTTTCAGACAAGGAAAATACACTGTTACCTAAGCAAGTGAAAATAATAGTCAAATAAATCGCTGGCTGAACTTTGTTTCCAACAATCGTCAGGACCTTAAGTTATCTTCAAACCGAAGTAAACTGCTATCACAGTTGGTTGTCATAAGACTTCAACTGATTTTTGTTTATATATCCTTTTGAACTGATAAGTTATTTTGTAATTTCAGAAGCAGTATATTTTGCGAATGTGCTTTAAATTGTTTAGTCTATTTTATTGTTTTTTTTTTTTTTTTTTTTTTTTTTTTTTTTTTTTTTTTTTTTTTTTTTTTTTTTTTTTTTTTTTTTTTTTTTTTTTTTTTTTTTTTTTTTTTTTTTTTTTTTTTTTTTTTTTAAGTATTCCTGAATGAGCACTAAATTGGACTGAAAGACTGAATGTAAGGGCAGAAGAGCATTTGTAATTAAATATTAATTATTTCTAAATATTTGCAACAGGGTTTTGTATGTTTAGTATGTAGGATGGCAAACACATAAGTTTGGCGCGAAACACAGTGTTCCTGTCTTTCCCTCGCGATGCCATTCATCAGTCTTCGCCTGACTCGTGAAAAAGTAGGATTTGTGCGTGAAGCTCGCTCTGCGACTTCCTGGGGTCTTCAAACTTTGCACCAATCTTTTAGTTATTCAATAGTCAGTAACGTTAAGTACTGGAATGTTTGTTTTAGTTTTAACCCCAGGGACTGACACACATATAGGTAGAGGTTTTGTGCCCTCCCATATTAACTTCGTGTAAGATACTATTGTTGGCCATTGCCATGTTTTACAGCATACACCGTGTCCTTCGGCGAAAATACGGAGGAAGAATTTCAGTGTTCCATCCAAATATGTTCCGGAAATAAATCCCATTGTGCTCAACAATGGCATTTTTATTTAAATGGAGTGTAAAGGGAGTAAGTGTCCATAGACGTTACCAGCCTTAATGCTTAACCTCTACCAGCATTGACACAGCTGGAAAGTGATTCCCGGATTGTACTAATGTTTTAAATCGACTACAGAAACGACAACAACTAGGGGAATATGGCTGTCTGGCGAGCGGCCTACGACCCAGCTCTACCAGGTAACAGGCTCTTAAACAGTAACGCCGGGCGATGTAAGTGATTCACCAAATTCCCCAGTCACCCAAGTCGTTAATTCCGCAAATGTTACCAAATATAGATAGTGGTTTTAAGAGGTTAACAGTCACTTGCAGACAGTACCTTAAAATTCAATGTATACTGGCTTAGTTTCATTCAAGCTGGTGTAGCTACACTAGTGTAATTTTTACAGGAAAATTACCCCCTGTTCTAGAGGAGTTGTTGCTGGTGTATTGTAACAGACGTTTGCACCAAGTTTAAATTAGGTATGTTTCGTTAATGAAGATTTGGTTAATAAAGTGTGTGTGAGATGAAGGTTATCACAATTCTTGAAGATAATAGTTACAGCCAGTGATCTCTGTTGAAAAGAATTCTGCAACTTCTTTCAATGACTTACGTGCACACCCGCAACACTTCTTCGTTGTTATTGGTAAAATATAATTGGAATGAGGCGTGGCTCGTTTGACTGCACCAACCAGTACAATGTCACCACGACACCACACGTCTGTGATTTGGGGGTGGAACTACCAGACGCCGAATATTAAAAACTTCCAATCACTGACAGTGAAACAGAGAAACATATGTGCACATAAGACATTGAAACAAATTGATGCAGAAATCTTTTCACAAAAAAATCACTGGCTCTAATAATAGTGAAATAGTAACAGTGAACGACAAAAAATAATATGTTTGTCTATATCAGGGGTGAATTTTTATGTGTGGTGGTTAGCACTAACCCAACACTTCACATTTCGTATTTAAGTTAAGCCTTTTATAAAATTGAATTTTGTATCTTGTAAAAGCACATGAACAATTATTTGAAATGTGTACTAATTCTGGGATTACACATACGATATAGATGATAGATAAAAATATATACTCAGGCCACAATTGAATGTCATAATTCAGTCAAATAGAAAATACTCTCGCACATAAGCATGGCTGTTTTAAAACACTTTTTCAATGTGTTACTCCCAATTAAATAAAAATACCTTGTTATACATTTTAAATTCACCCCTGAGACAAATGTATATTAATTTTGTCGTTTGTGCCTTTACATTTTCGTTTTCCTTAATTTTTTTTTTCTGGTTAGTCCAATGACAAATCCATATACGCTGTGGATGCATGCGGGATGCGGCACAAAATACGTCAATCGGAGTTCAAACTGTTAGAGTAATTGCACCGTAATGAACATATGATGTAACAGTACTACGCCAGCTGTACTGGTGTAATTACACCAAGTTTGAATGAAACGAATTAAAGGTTGGTATGAAACAAAACCTTATTTATTTACCGTAACTTCATATTGTTGTCCAAGTTTGCTCGAAAAATAACACATTTTCCCCCATTTTCATATCTGCCATTAAAAGTATATCATGCAGTTAACATCAAGTGCGTTATAAACTACCTGCAGACTATTTGCTCCTACTTGCACTCTCGCGACTAAAGGAGCGTACGTTTTTTGACCTGTTAGATCTTAGATCTTGCCGTGAAAATTACAACTCCCTACACTATTTTATTCCCGGTGCGTAGAGCGACTTTATCTGCCTGAGGCGTAGTCAAGTCTCTATTTCAAACCGAGTAAAACATATTTATTTACTTTGTCGATTCTTTAGGGTTCTGTTTTTCTCGACGGTTGGTAGCATGTGTTTCGTAGTGGGCGAGTCGAGAGAAAGGCGTGTAATCTATGGTGAAAAGCTTAATCGCAAGTGGCAAGTGCAGCGGAATTTCTGAGTCCTGCGTGTGACAGTCGTGTTATTGTTCGTGTGATTGCATGCAACTTGTGATTTTGGTGTGTTTTTTTAATATTTGTTCTCGCCATGGCTGATGATTCGTTCCAGAATGGTACAGCGAATGGAGATGTTCCGGAGATAGAGCTGATAATAAAGGTAAGTAACCGCTGCACCTTTTTTGAGCGCGCGTAAAATGGCAGATGATGTGTTCAAGTCGAACTTCTCGAATGCTTATTGTACTTGTTTTGTTTAACGGAAAGCCAATTAATAATTATGTGATTAAGGTGCATGTGTGAAGTTTGATTTAACTTTCTAGCCTACCTGCCTGCGTATTTACATAACTATTATAAAAGTTTATACAAAGAGATGTGGCATTTGCATGACGTATTCTGCATACCATAAAACAACTTATACAATTGATTTTCTTAAAGCCGTTAAGTTACTGACGTTCCTAAGTAACATATCTTCCGAGTTTTGGTGTACCAAAATTTGATTCTATTTCATTATTTGATTGGCTGCCCAGAATTTCATGTTATTTTGTTTCAACCCTGTGGCGCCAATTCGTAGGCCCCAGCTGATTTTTCCCTCCACTTCGTAATATTCAAGAGGGCTTATTCCGGTACTGCGTACACGTTTGATGTGTTTTGTGTCTAACGTGTTGAATTTATGTAATGAAATACACTTCTAATTTACTTTATTATATCAAATATCTACAACAGTAAGTTAAGGTGCTAGAAAATGTAAAAACTTAATAATTTCGGCCTGTAGGTTGCGAGAGAAAGTTATCTCACGGCCATGAGAAAAGCGATAGTTACCTACCTAAATTGTCCGTTATTGTTGTGTTTATGTAAACTAGCATTTTTTTTTTTTAAACTTGTTTTGTAATTGTGGCGCAGTGGCTGAGTGGGGAACACGATTAAGTCCCCTGACTTTCGCGTGTGGGACTCGTGCCCTGCCGGACAATGCCATTGGGTGGTTGGTTTTCATGGGGATGTGCCGTTTCCCCTGCCCCATCATTCCGGCGCGGCTGCATACTCACATTATGTCACCCTTCACCAGCGTTAAATACCTAGATTTTAAGCGCTTGCCAAAGTCACTTCACTTGATACGTGATTTAGTCGAAGCCTACACCATTCTGTAGCTAGCTTTTTTTTTTATCATGGCGGTAAAGCTAAGTTTGGCTTTATATAGGCTTTTTGCCTTTTCTATGATACAATGAATGTCAGAGAATTTTAGAATTGGACATTGTTTTCCAAAATTACCGTTTTTTTAACTGAGTTTTGTTGATATACTACCCAAGTGCCCGACATGTACTTTTCTTTATTGTTTATAGGGATTTACGAATAATCTTTTAAGATAATTTACTCTAAAAAGCTCCATTTAATATTTGACACTTTAAAATAACTGAGTGGAAATCTGTAATAAAGCCTATTCTGTAAGTTAGGTTACTGACCAAGAGAAACCTTCATTTCTGGTTTAGGGCTTCATTGAAATAATAGTAATGTAACAGAAACCTAATTACATGTTTTTGTGAACTCATAGCTGTCTTTTGTAAACTTTAAGGCTATTACTGTTAGTTAGGTAGTATAGTTTATTGCTATTAATTTTTAGTTTATTTTAATTTTAATCTCTAAAATAAGTGTTGTATGTACCTAATATGGGTTCAATGTAAGAGAAGGCATATATGCCTTAACTGCGCCTAATAAAGACGATTTTATTATTATTATTATTATTATTATTATGTAGGCCTATATTCGTTCTGTTCAATTTTTTTTATAAGATAACTCGGGTTCGGTAGCACAGGAGAACTGACAGACATTTGGAATGAAAATCTGGAACTGGGGTACATGACGGGGCTACTCTGAAAGGGGTTTTTATTTGAAAATAGGTTGCCCTAACCAGAAATTTGCTGTAAATTTAAATTGTTAAATTTTATTCAGTTAAAATGTTATTGGTTAATACAGGAATCCCATTTAAAATTTGAAATTTATTGGAAAGTATTTTGTACAAGCATATATACCAACATTGATCTTCTTGAGCAGGAATTACTTTACGGGGAGATAAATAATATTTTACAATTATAGGATATATATATATATATATCTTTTCACATATGCCAATAAAATTTTTTTATATTCATAATTTGTATCGGCGATTGTGGCCTTCCCGAAACTACTATGCTCGTACTGTAGCGAAAGGTATAGTGTCTCATGTAACTTTTCCATATTTTGATATTTCACTTCTGAGAAGTGCGTTTGTAAACAGCATTGCAGAAACCCTGCTTTTCCAGGAAGCCAAGTAGGTTTTAAAGGTCCAAAGAATGGAACAGCCAGGCACATTTCTCAGAAGAGAAATGTCAAAATATGGAAAATACATGAGACAGACTATAAGTATAGGTGGTTCGTATAAAGTGATCACTTTTGAAGACTATCTTGTGTATAATAATAATAATAGTAATAATAATAATAAACGTTTATTGTGACTTAAATCGTTAATTTTAGCGAGTTGCAGTCTAACATTGATTGTTACTGAGGTTGTGGTTTTTGTATTGGAAAGTGTCAGGAAAGTATAAATTATTTAAAAGAAAAAAAGTAACTAGGGTTTGAAAAGTGCGCACTTTTTCCGAACCGCTTATAATAGGATTTGTTGCTGGATGATCACAGATTTCCTTGTTTTCTTCTCAGAATTTCATAAAGCGAAAAATAAAATAACTTAATACGGCGAGAGGTATCCCAGACAATAGTTTTTGCCAACTCTCTGAGCGAAAATTTTTCTCGATTAACGATAATGTGAAGAACAATTTCTGACGCCGAAATCTTGTACATTTAATTGCGGTGCAAGAGATCACGCTCAACGATGCATCATTCCGGGTCAATGTTTGGTCATAAAGTTGGCAAATATAATTATCAAGTTTGACTTTCAAAACGTGTAGATTTCAATTGAAGAATTCAACGCTTATTTATCCACCACGCCCTCTTAAGGGTGTTCGAGTGGGGAAAAGTTAAAATTTTATATTTGTATGAAATTGTGTTAGTTTAAAGACGTTCCTATTTGGTAGTTGGTAGACCATTTTCCTCCTACGTAAAAATAATTGCTCAGCCAATTTTACCATAATGACATTTCTAGGCCAAAATGTGCAAATTTTTACTTCATACAAAACTAGAAATCCGGTGAACAATACCTAATGAAAAAAAAAAAAAAACGTTAAAAGTACATGTCACGGTCTAAACCTTGAAGCATTTAAAAACCCATTACAAAAAAAAAGTTTTTTAATAAAAAAAATTTGCTAATTTTTATTACTTTTAGCAATTTTTTTTAAAATACAAAAAACTTATAATTGTTTTTTATACGTTTCAAGCAGTAGGCCGTGGCATGTAGTTTGATTTTTCCCCTTATTTTTAAAAAAAATATACAAATTTTGACTTTGAAGTGCCATCATGGGAGAACTAGCTGAGCTAATTTTTTTTCGTAAGAGGTAAAGGTATACTTACAAACAATGTCTACAAATCTGATCCTATTTTATACTAATATAAAATTATGATTTTTCCTCACTTGAACATCCTTAAGGAGACTGCCTGGGTGAACGTTTTTATTTATACAGCCGAGGCCTTATGTGCTAGAGCGCTAAGGGTGTCGCATATTCTTACCTATATCAATATGACGCTTAGTGGTGACCCTATCATTTTATTAAGCAATACGGAAAGGTTTGCTACAGGTGCATATCGATATGTTTTACAAGGTGTTACCGCGAAACGACTTATTTTCGGCCGCGAGAAAATAAGATGTAATGATTACTGGAGAAACGTTCTTAGATTGCTGTTACTAAGATGTCACTCACTCGCGTTAGAGCAGTTTTCGTGTGAAGTTGTACAGGACGAAGCTGTAGCAGACAAGTTCAGCGACCTGCGCAGGCGACCATGGGGAGTTACATAGACAGGTAAATGTGAGGAGTAGCTACTTGATCATCGTGTACCGGCCATTCTATTCATTTTAGCGGTATAGTTTATTAATGAAACACGGTTGTATACTGGTTAGAAGTAGACCTACATACAAAAAAAAATTCGTTAGGTTAGGTTATTTTGTTAGAGGTTGACCAGGGGACTGTATAGAGGGAGGAGAGACAACGGCTTGAAGCTTCAGAGGGTGTGGTGGTGGACCGAGAGGGGGAGACAGTCTATGCTTGTAAGGACTGTAAGGGATTGGAATGTTTTGAGTGAGGACGTAGTGATGAAGCGGAGTGTTGGTGGGTTCAGAATAGCATTGGAAATGCTGGGGAACTAAGAGGGAGCAGGTGACTTGCCACCGGGCGGAAGCCCATTTGCGAGTGAATTTTATATATATATATATATATATATATATATATATATATATATATATATATATATATATATATATATATATATATATATATATATATATATATATATATATATATATATATATATATATATATATATATTACATAAACTGACGTTAACCTAATCCAATTCAAACTAAAGCATTTTTTAATGTAGGGCTACCAACCACTATAGAACAATTTTTCATCAAAACTATACTATACCTCTAAAATCAATAGTTTGACTTATTTAATAAACACTTCAGGCCACTTACTATGTACCACATTTTCTGTTTTTAACAAGCTTGTACTTACGTATTAAAGTGTTGCAATGAGAAATGTTTACTGCCCGTCCGTACAACGATCCTAACGGTCCTGCTATTTCCCTAAACGCTTTTCTTTGTCTCTGTCCAGAAAGCACTCTCACTCCCATAATTTTCTTCGTAGCCTTTCGTTGGATCTTATCCTCCTATGCCACTGTCTCCAGTCGCTCCCGTCACCGCTTGCTGCTCTGTTCGCGTAGGCGTCAATTTCTCGGGACTCCATCACTCAAAGTCACTGGCTCGGAGAAAATCGCCCTTTAGAATCATATATCTTATGCCTACTCGAGTCCTGACCACTTGTCCATTAGCTGCTACTCAGTGGCATAGCAGACAGGGTCTGGAGTATGCATAGGATATTTGATTCTAACATGCAAGCCATTGAATTCGCGAAATGTCACCATCTCCAACAATTCCTCGTCCTTGCAGGCTTCTTATCGCGGCGACAAGCTGTGCTGGTGGCCTTGATTGCCTGTTATCAGCAACAGCGGCCTCCCTAGTTTTAAAGATAGTTTATTTATTCGTATTAAATAAATAATATATATTCGGCAGTAAATTTTTAAAAAATAAAATACACATATAGAAGTCTTATGTTTGTTGCTGGAGTTGAAGTTGCGTATGCAGTTCTGCGAGAACACTGCCTGTGTTTCCACGTCAGGCCAACATATAACAGCACACTACTTTTATTAATTTTTACGTTTACGTTGTCTTTTTTCGGCGAATCAGCGTTTTTCGTCGCCACGACCTAAAATAAATGACTAACAAAACAAAAATAGCGTAGACCGAACATTAGTTTGTTTATTCGATGGTTTCACCGTATGCCGTTCAGTTATCTTTGTAGTAAGTGTGAATTTTGCTATCGGTAGAAAAATAAAGTAGTTGCTTTAAGACATTTTAAATAACTTGAGTAGAAATACAAAAAACTAGGGATATTTCATTGGGTAGTACTTCTAGGTTGATTTATTTAAGGGCGCGGTCTACCGCAATTTTCATCACTATTTTTTTATTTTTCATTTGTACCAGATATTTTTTTTCTTATTACAGAAACAAAATGTGACTAAATTTGGCTCTTACGAAATTTTTTTATCTCTCGTAGTTTTCGCGTAATGGCTTGTTAAAGTCATATTTTGCATGTTTCCGTTTTAACGACTACACTAAAACCAACTGATATACCAAACTCAAAAAAATCACAGTGGATAAAGACATTGCAGGCTACAATGACATGTTCATAAAATTAAAGTATAAAAATTATTTGAATTAAAAAAAATGATGAAACTGAAAATAAAAATTTCTAAAATTCAATAATTTTTTTAAAAATACAAATAATTTTTATTCTTTAATTTTACAAGCATGTCATTGTAGCCTGCAATGTCTTTATCCACTGTGATTTTTTTTTAGTTTGGTATATCAGTTGGTTTTAGTGTAGTCGTTAAAACGGAAACTTGCAAAATATGACTTTAACAAGCCATTACGCGAAAACTACGAGAGATAAAAAAATTTCGTAAGAGCCAAATTTAGTCACATTTTCTGTCTAAAATAAGGAAAAAAATAACTGGTACAAATACAAAATAAAATAATGATGATGAAAATTGCGGTAGACCGCTCCAGGACGCTGCCTTCCTCGGGAATAAAAGTCTTACGTGTTAAATTATATCACATGTATCTGTCAGATATAATACAACCACTGACGTTTTTGTTCATATCGGTGCGGTGCTCAATTGCTATTTAGGGTCTTGTAGGCTGTTTTTCAGCTCTTTGAAAACTGAACAAATTTTAATTTTTCCTCCCAAAAACACTCAAAATCAAACAGTATTTAAGTCGTGTCGTAGCTTGCGGTACCAAAAGCGTGCAATGCAGTTTCTCGCCGAACTAAGTAAAAATCGATTGTCAGCGAGTCTTAAATTTATAAGCTGAGACTAAATCGAAACAAAGAGTGAGCATCCGCCGGTTTCAATTTAATTGTCGAGTGTTACTTAAAAATGTACTGATTTATTTACACAGTATGCCTAAACATATAAAAAAATGTTGCATGGCAGTTTGCTATAAATTCCCGACAAAGCGGAAATGACCGGATAGACTACATTCATGTGTTTTTTGAAACGCTTTCCTGAGACCCAACACGAAACGAAGTTCTAGTTGATGCACTCACTGCCTATAGCACTTCTGTATTGCTTCTGTCCCTCTTCATGGGAACACAGCGCTGTGTGCAGCTGTGTATTGTCTGGAAATAGGGCCATGCTGACAATAGAACAAAGGAAAGACGAGAGTCCGTAGTTGCGTGGTGGGATATTGTAACTAACCGGTTGTCTGAATTTCAGGTGGCTTTCTTGATCCTTGAACCCATTTTGCTGTCGTAGCCGTGCACTATCACAGGAGAGCGAAGGTTCCATGTGCGACTAGCCTGCTGGCATTTGTCGTGTTTACAAGTTGGTCTCTGTTTCAATTCCTCTATCAACGTTGCTCTGATATGGACTGGTTCGTATTTTGTAGACCGGTGTTGCAAGTCTTGGCATGGCGCACGACTTATTTGCTACTTGGCTAGGTCTGGGGGGGGGGGGGATAATTGTTTGCTTTTTGAAACTTGTTTTATTCTTTCACAGAGTCATTGGTTACCGAAGAAAATCTTTCTAGAACTATAAATGATGTTCTTCTAATAATACAATGAGTTCGTGGCGTTACGAGTAGGCGTGTATTTGTACTTGCAGCGGGGGAAAATTATATTTTAAATAATTACCTATTATGTTCGGATAATGTAAATTAATTAATTGGTACAATAACTGCTGTGTCCTTACACTTCTTACAGCGCATGCTAGGAGATTCACATTTAAGTGAGCAGTTTCTACGATAAACTGGCCTAGAATAATAATTGAATTATTTATAATGACCTGGGATGTTATATTTTGAATGTGGTACAATCCGTACAATTTAATTATTACGTGTATTTCTTTGTTTATATTGAAAGGTGACAGGAAAGTATAAATTATCTGAAAGGAAACAAGGTAACTTGTGTATCAAAAGTGCTGTGGCCTGTATTAGGCTTTTATTTTTGTTTTATACATTCGTAGTACAGTATAATTATTTAACTTCCTTGCTTTTATAGCATGTCTTTTATATGTGTTATCCTTACTCAATTTGATATTGTTCACTGTTTCCCATACCAGATGTGATTTGTGTATAATTTATTATTTATGATAAACCCGTGATTTTTAGGACTACAAAGTTTTCCTAAGTTTTATTACAAAGGAAATCCTATTCAATTTACAAGGAAAATCACTGTCTGTAGGCCTTCTTGTACACTAGTTTGTAAAAATTCAAATTTGTTTTTCTGATTTGTACAAGAATTTTTGTAGAGTTTAGGATAGCAGTTTCAATTGCCCAACATAATTTAAAAGTGCACAAAATATGGAGGAAAAAACCCGAAAAAACAACGTTTTTTTAAACGTAAGTACGACGTGGTCCTTGCGAGAACAACAAATGTGTGACTGTGTATCAAAATAATTAGCAAATGAGACAGAAACTAAACAATGTGCAGCATCGTCACAACATTAGCAAAATAAATATTTTGGTCTACGAGACAGTGAAAATATATTAGGCCTAAACTTTCATAATTAGGAAACAGTTTCGATCGTAGCATATTTGTCGTAAAACGAACGAATATAACGTCATCTTTGAGAGATTTCTTTCGGATGAAAACAGTTTTCTTCATTGAAGAGAGTAAAATATTGCTACAGGAATTAAAACCCGAGGGAAAAAACTTTGGTGTTTTCGAGCGCTTATGGGGAATGAAAATGCTTTTTCTGACTGTTTTCAGTGTATTAAAAACAGTCTGAAAGGTGCTATAGAAATATAAAACGGACATAAATGAACAAAAAGTCAGTTGTGGCATTAAGTCATACGTAGATTTGACAGGAGTCCCTATAATATAATTTACCTTGTAAACCCATATCCTTCATGACTGGATTTATTTACTTGGACACACTCCATTGCGAAATAAATGACTGTTAAAAGAAAACTAAAAATAATACAAGAAAACATAAATAAGCAGAGTTTTCTTGTATTATTTTTAGTTTTCTTTTAACAGTCATTTATTTCGCAATGGAGTATGTCCAAGTAAATAAATCCAGTCATGCACTCCCATTGCACAGTTCTTTCAAAGATCACATATCCTTCATGTCGGCCAGGGTTCTTATGTGCAATGTGGCTACGAAGCCCGGGTTACCCTGTAATAACCAACACAAACCCACAAACGTAAATAAAATGAACAGATTTTGTATAGCGAAGTTGCCTTGAGATGTGAACCATTACTTTTGCAAACGATCAGTTTGTGTACCGTTATTCTCATGACACAGGGTAATACGCCGCCGGGTTCTGTGCAACATTTTACTGCACATTGTTGGTGTAACTTGAGTGGAAGCTCAGCACTCAACATCTCTAGGTCTGTGGCGCTGGAAAGGTGTGACATGTATGGAGCAGCGCCGGAATGGAGGTGCGTTGGAAACGGGAGACCCCCGAGAAATCCCGCCGGCCAGCGGTACTATTTCCACATGCGAAAATCCAGGGACCGCCGGTAATCGAACCCGGGTGTCCTTGGTGGTGGGCGAGTGCTCTAACCACTGTCCCACTTGTCTCTCAGCATCCTTCAGTAACAGGTTTGTGAACGACACGCTGCATGAACCCCAACGAGAATTGTCACATGTGGTGAGGGCTGAGATTCTGGTGGTGTTAACACGTCCTTCAATACTGTATTTTTACGTACCAGTCATCGTTTAGTTAAAGAAACCTGAAAAAATGTATTAAAATTAAACAACTACATTAACGTTTACGCAGTGGTGGCTTCAGTCATGGGCGAACCGGGCAACCGCCCAAAGCCCCGCACCCTTGATGATGCCTCGCGCACTCCGATCGTAGTTGTGGGAGGGGGGCAGACTCATAACTTCTGGATATAATACCACTGTCGGCAACTTCAAACCACTGAACTTTGAGTAAATGCTACAGGTGTTCGTGCTTGTAAGAATGCACTGCTTAAACCCTTGTTAATTTAGAAACTGTTCATGTTGATGGGTTGGCAGCCCGAAGGCTGGTTTGATCGCCGGGGGACTGCGCCTGCGGGTGGCGAGAATCACGACACCTCTGAGGCGGAGTAGACGAGATGATTCTGCAGTGGTTCGCCATTGTCTTCCGTGGAATGGCGACTAGGGGACAACGCACAGTCCTGAACACAGAGACACAACAGTAAATATTGACATCCTCGGCCGGGAAGCGAACCCGGGACCCCGGGGCAGACGATTTTAATGTTGTTATTATTAAATTTTGTATTGTACATTACACTAATTTTAATTTTCTTTCAATAATTTTGTGTTTTGACTCTTGACGGTGTTGCTTGAAAATATTTAATTTTTATGTATTTTGCAAATGTTATTAATTTTAACTAAATAATTTACTAAAATGCTCATGTCCAAGAACCAATGCTCGGGGCACAGCAAAGACTAGGGCTGCCCCTGCCACTGCATTTACGAAGGAGTAACGGGACTTTGTAGCCGCCGTATAGGCAGTTCTCTTCAAAGTGAATGTGTAAAGCTCTGATACTGTGTGCTACATTAATGCGAGGCGAAAGTGTAGCAGTTGCTATGGGGAGATGGGCACCGCCCCTTGTTGTTCAGATTACAGTACAGTTTTTCCAGCTGAAGTTCTAATCGGGGACGTAATCTTACATACCCAGCACGCATTATTCCGCCTCAGTGCTGGTATGCGGCACGCGGCAATTAGCCTCGGAGGTTCTGGCTAGCCGAACATATGCGATATATTTACCATGCTACAATTTGCTGTGCGTGTTGGAAAGTCTAGATGTGCGAACACACTTATGCAAATTCCCGCCAGTATGCATTTCGATACGGACGTCTGTGCGAAAAGCGAGGCGAGTGGAGACGAAAGGCATCGGCATCGTCTGGTACTATTCCCTTGTGCCAAAATCTGGGTAGAATCCACCGGGTATCCTGAGGCGTAGATTCTGGATTCAGAATTTAAATGTAGAAAATTAATTTTTTGTATTTTGTTATTTAAACAATGCTAACTTAAGCACATAAAACTGGAGTTTTATTATTAAAGTTTCTAATTTAAACATGCTTGATAAAAAAGAAAAAGATCCAACAAGGTCACTGTCGCCGAAAAAAATCTTGCCCCCTACCCCCCAAGAAAAAGCTGAAATGACGCCCCTGCGGGTATCGTAACCCGAACCGAATTGCTTTGATGGGGTGAAACGTGGGAGAATTCGTGTTCGTTGTTCTGAGACGTATTTTGTATTTTACCATAGCACTGTTGTTATGTCCAGGCAAGGTCGTTCCCCAGATTTACGGATATGGGACTCGTTCCGAACGATGCAGCTGGTCTGCGGGTTTTCTCGGGGATCTGCCATTTCCCTCGCCCCGTCATTCCAGCGCTGCTCAATACTCTCATGTCACCTCTCACTAGCGCTAAAGACCTAGATGTCCAAAATGTCTTCACCTCAGTACCGTTAGGTCTACGGAACACTGGAAGAAATGGGGGAAAAGTTGCCGTTTCATTCTTATCTTATTTTTGCGTTTTTGTTTACAGCTTTGAGCATGCACAAAGCAAAGGGATTTTCGATAGCAATGTAGCGATTCATGTAAGTAATACTAATCCCTGCGTTTGCTTTTACAGTAGATTGTTACGAAAGCCAGTCGTCCGGGATAAAGTGAGCACTAAAAGTTTAACCTTTGAAAAATATTACTAGACGTCAATGCATATAAAGTTGCCTTGCTGTTTGTATGGTTGGCAGCTATATTGCGCAATATAGTTCCGTGTATTTTCGTATTCAAATACAACAATACTGAAACAAAAGCAACCAAAATCGACGTAATTGTATTTTATATAATTAATAAACTTTTAAATCATCAAAGTATATAGATTCCGACTGATTGCACAATTTATCTCACACGCGCTAACATCAAGTGATGTGTCCAGAGAGGTTAGACATTTCCCGTAGTTAATCGTTACGCGCGGAAAACTATGAGATGTCTGAAAATAGAACTTTAGCAGGGCTATTTTTAGTGCTCACTTTATTCCGAACCGCCTATGAAAATGATTATTGTATTGTTGCTGTGCAATGAGCAAGCAGATTGAAGGTATTGAGGCAGGTCAGTGGCGTGACATAGCACCACGCTGTCATTTCTGGTGGTTAGTTTCTGTTCGGCCCTAATATGTGGGATGATTCGTACTCTTTTGTTGTATTCTGTGTTAAGAGTACGGAGATTAAACTTCTTAGTTACTTAAGGGGGAGTGTTAGACAATTTTATTTTATTTAATGTTTTTGAGCGTAACAATTATTCAAATTGTATTATCAAAATTTTCTCTTCGACAAAGCATTGGATATATTCTTGGTAAACTTCTTAACATATTATAATAATGGAATCTTTAATTAATGTCGTGCAGAATCATTGCAGATTTCTTGAAAGTTAAACCTATAATGCATGTTTCTATGATTATGTTTTAAAATTACGGTTGATATTTGTATAGCTACAACAACGTGAAAAAGTAACTTTAAGCACTTCTGAGGAACTAGATAATCATGTTTTCAACTATTCTCCGTTCACTCTTAGTTGAGTTTTAGGATAAACAAAGCAAATTATAAACAAACATGTTCATTGGCTGCCGACCGCCGTGCACTGTGATCTTGCATAAGAAATAGATCTTTGTTATCTGTCGTGTACATATAAATTTACTACTCCATCACTTAATAAGAGAGTTTTATTAACAAATATCTAAAATATACAGACGTTACAAACACAATCTACGACGCTATATGTTTATTACTTTAATTATGGTTAGCGGACGACACGTCCGTACAGTTGGTTCACGAGTTATTTAACGACTGAAGCACTGAAACGTACGAGTTTCTTGGTACACTTGCCAGTATTTAGAGACGTACGATACTCTGAAGATACCTGAAGATTAGTTCAGTAAGAATTACCACAGTAAAAATAAGTCAGAAATATCACAATCAGATATAATGTTTTATTTTTTCAAAGTATTTTTGGACGTTAACGCGTCAATGTTGTGGTTACTGCGAATGTTTTCTTTCGTTCGTCCATTTTCCGTTCCAGTTCGTCCGAACCACGGCCGCGTGGTCCGAACCAAAGTTCCTTGTTCTATTTTGTTCCGTCCTCGCGTCGGTTTATATTTACGTCGCTTGCAGATTAGGTTATGTGATGCTGGACGTGAACAGTGAAAATGTCTTGCATGGTTTTCGAAACGTGGATATATGTCTTCATTACTGAACACACTGTGGTGATGTTATAAGACAAGAATAAAATCTCGCATAGGCCTAGCAATCTTTTATGTAAAAAAAAAAAACAATATGTGTCGTGAATTATCGACAGATTGTTTGGTGATTTATAAAATGTAATTTTTCCAAAACGAAGTACAAAATAATCCAGGAGGACTTTACAGTAAGTTTAATCACTCATCTTGCTAACAAATTTTTTTCTGCATGTAGGCCTAGTACCAAATTTTCGTTACGTTAATACCGGAATATTTGAATACAATTGTTAGTCATGACTTGACAATTACTATTAAATTTTGAAATATACAGTAATTACACATGTCAATATTTTTATCAAGTTTTTGTGTAATTTTTGTATCCCTATGTCGATAACACGTACGAAATTTTCACGCAATATTGTTTTAATATATACGGCGTTGTTGTTTCCTATGATGCCGACTGTACACACTTCTGTCGGTTGGAAATAGTACGTCGGCGCGACGCACAAATTGAGCCAATTAGAAGCTAGCGAAGTGCAATGATATTACTTTATTTGTTTACTTCAGAACTCAACTTAGAGTGAACGGAGAATAGCAGACGGTATTTTTAAAACTATAGGGACCCAGCTTGAAGTGTGTCTTCATTTTGCAGATAAACTCGTAGGAATAATGTTTAATACGCGACGGGTCCACTAACCCTTAAAGTTGTCCACCGCGCCATATTCTACGATCTATATCGTGATCAAATGTACTAAACATAATTTGAATCAGAAGTGGCGAAATTTCAATAAATTTGCGATTGCGGTTGAAACGGCTGTTGAACAGTGTGCAGAGTTTTATTCTAAAACTGCTTAGCGTGTGGACGATGCTTGTTCAGGAAAATAATTCAAAGAATACTACATGCGTATATCAATTTCGGATCCTCCAGATATCCGATCATTTTTACTCGCGGCCAAAAAATACAAAAAAAAAAAAAAAGTTTTTTTGCTGTCCTTTTTAGTAGTGAAAATAATCTTTTAAATAAAATAATAAAATACACCTTTATCTTCACGATTACATCAAACAATGTCGCGACTAAGCGTCTGGGAGGCTGTCTACTTCAGTGACTTGCGCAAAGGTGTTAGCAATTTAATTATTTCTTGATTCCTCACATTGTGATTGTGCTGTAAAACAGTTGCCTTATATTTTCTCAGTAATTGAAAAGAAATTTATGCTGTGCAAAAATTGTATTGTTATTCACTGGAATGAATTAGCTGCAACCTTAGAATGGATAGAGTATATGTAGCTCTTACAACTCCCGCTCTTCTGGACCATATCGTGAAGTGGCAGGAGGCGGTCTATGTTTGAAGGTAGGTTATTTTGAGTGAAGACTGGTAAGAACATTCTTGGATATTTAATGTTGTGCTTCGATACGTAAGACCTCATTCTTAAGGCCATGATCTTTCATTTATTTCAAACAATTGAAAATAAATCGAATATATTCTAACCAAATGCTTTGAAAATAATCTAAGCCTTTGTACAGTCATGCGATACACAATTTTGCCAGAGTATTTAAAAAAAATAATGTACCGTTTGCCAGAAATTTTTTTTGGTATATTTTGGCTTATTTTGACAGCAAGATATGTGATATTTCAGGGCCAAAAATGTAAAAATCTGTTTGGTGTATTGAAACAGAAAAATTCAGATACAAACGATGATATATTTGTTAAAGCCGCAAGAATGAATTTCTTATGTATGAATTAATTTGCATTAAAAAAAATATTTTCGAAACCCCTTCTGCCAAATAAACAATACAGGATAACGTCACCAGAACAGTGACTCCACATCCTGTAACCTACAGCCACATGGCAGAACACAAGCACGGTGGTATCAGAACCACTCGGATGGACGGGTCGATGCTGCGCCGACTGTATGCAAGTAAAGCACGGAGGCGGGGGCGTCCTTGCGCGGGAAGGTACTCTGTCAGCTTGAAACGGGACCCGCACAGGAAGCATGTCTTGGCCGAATGGATGTTTTAGGTTAGGGGGAGAGAGGGTGATCCAGGGTCCACACGCGACAGAGCGTCTGCTGACGTCACCACCGCGCCGCCTCGGTATGCCCATGGTGAGGGCAGAGTATGTCTTTATAACTCCTCATCTCTTACTTTACACTATTATTTCCTGTTGCGTTGGGCACAGTGCTTCAAAATAACCCGTACTGTTACTTTTCCATACTCACCAGTGCACACATGTTCTATAAAAAAAATTACGATCAAGTGAGCACTGCTTAAAGTTTTCTTTCAGCTGTTATGCATTCATCTGTACTTTTTCCAATATTAAAACTATCGTGGAACTAAAACCCAGTTTAAACTTTTACCGCACTGAAAACTTTTCACCTTTGACCCCAATAGAATACAGTTTTTGGCTATTACAAATGATGATGAGTGCTCGGTTTGATGTGAACAGCCTCCGGTCGCTCTTAGGAGTATATAGAACGTGACGCAGTAGTGTGTCGCACCAATTTTTGTTTTTCAACCTGTCTGTGCTCGAAAGAAAAATGATTTGAAACTGTCTTTTGTGGTCCCTAAAATTGGCTAAAACGATTTTATTTGACACTCCTGTACTGTAGCTCCAAAAATTCCACCCAAATTCGTGTAAGTAGAGGCGTTTGTTTTCCTTTACTACAAACAATCAGCAAATGACTTTATAGGTTCACAGCTTGAAAACCTCTAACATGGAAACACTGCACGCCAATTTATTACATTTAGTAAAACTTAGTAGTCATGTAAATGTATGGTTAAATTATGTTTTCTGCAGCCATATTTGTTTCAAAATTTAATTTAAATCAGGGCGATAATTTTAGGGCATCTGTATGTAATCCGTAGGCCTCGTGGTGTAAACTTAGTCTGTTTCTGGGAATGTTTGGAAAGTTCGTTAACTTCATTTCAACAGTTTGTCGGACATGCAAGAAATCATTTCTAATACGCAATCACAATCTAAACATACTATATTTCGGAATAATTGATGGAATTTTTTTTTCATACTCCACAATAGTATTTGGAAGTTATGATTCATTTTCCCCGTTATATGAAAAATACTTCTGTGATCCTGGCCACAAGTAAAAAAAGTATGGGGGTTTTCATTTCATTAGTGTTACATGTCGATCAGGTGGCATTACAAGAATGTTAGTGTTAGGTTTATTCCTAATTTATAAAAATATTAGTTTCAGCACACTGCATGAATCTGCTCTTTCTGGTTGCAATTTTCTGTCCCGTGGTTACGTGGATTAGAGATCATTAACTAGTTTAGTTGAAAGTTCGGTAACCGTTTTTTTTGTCGAGTTTAAAATCAAAACTGGTTAGCGAGGTTACATAACTACAGTATAAAATCAATGGCTACCTTAACAAAGTTGGAACTTTAATGGTAGCATATTTAAATATTGTTGCATGAACTTTCAGTATCCGAGACATTTTATTTACTAGGTCTATGCTGCAATAATTTAAAATTTGCAGTTCTTATACTGCGATTATATAAACACTTTCACTCTCGTGTAATTTGAGTGCAAATAACGAACCGAAAAGCAACCATGTTTGTTGCCCAGCTCAGTAGGAGAGCAGCACAGGTTATAGGAGTTCCGAGGACAGCCTACAGTGTTTCCAAGTCTATTGAGATTCTGATAGAGATGTTCAAGACAAGGGCGCCCGTATGGGGGACAGGGTGGGGCCTGAGCCCCACCTCCCCTCTAGCAGATGTTCCACATTGTGTTTATTATTATTATTTTTTTAATGAAACGTATAACAAACTATTTGCAGTTTGATAAGTTTCGTATACTACGCGGTTTCATTTTTCGAAATGCCAGTGGCTACAAATTTATACACAGACTATATCCATTCCCGTTGACATAAACATGTATGTCATGATCTTGCCCCTCCCTCCCCTAAGAAGCAATCAAGGGCACCCTTGATTCTAGAGAATACGGCATAAAATTGTTCGTGCTGCTGTCGCGAGTGAACTTCGAAATTCGTATACGGTGTACGGATTAACAGTATTGTTCCGTATTAGCATACTTCAGAATTGATAAGTGAATAATACCGAAATGCGTGTATTTGTTACACAATTTAAGCATAAATTTGCCATATTATTTTGAATTACTACTATTTACATATTTATTATTTGTACTGTAGAGTCTGATTTTAGTGTACACTTTAAATTATATTATGGGTTATGATGTTCGCATATCGAACGATCAATTTCAACGAGATTTCTACTTCAATTTACGAATCCAAAATATCACACTAATTGCGACTATATTTGCTCGTTTTATCCCCTGAATTAGAATCCAATTCGATTGCCTTATTGGTTAATGCTCGCAAAAGTAAATCCACACGAGAAGAACCACTGACGCACGGATTGCATTCGAATGGCAGCTTCGCGTACGAACGATTTCAAATCAGGGGTGGCCAACCTTTACGAAGCTAGGCCCCAAAATCGAACCAAATCATGTCGCGGGCGACGATAAAAACTTTCACGTCGACGACTTATTATGAGCACTAACGTACTGTTTTGTAGTAGTATAAAGAGGATTGTCTCCGCGGTATTTAGATAAAGAGCATTGCCAAATACGGAATCATTACTTAAATATGTTTGCTATCAGTGTAAGTAACTTTTAAATATTATGCAAATGTTTCAGCTTATGGCGGGCCGTTAAAATGCAGTGGCGGACCAGTGATTGGCCCGCGGGCATAGGGTTGACCGTCCCTGGATTATAGTTGCACGTGCAGCATACCGTGTTAAGTACACGTAGCCTTATACTCGTATACGTATTTTAAAACACGGAAATTCTTCATATACGAACTATCAGCCCTGTTATTTTCTAATGACGGTTAGAGGTGATCGTGTTGCCCAAATGTGATGCTCGCAGAGCAGATCCCTATGTACGTGGATCGCGAGGCCAACAATGTGTGCGAGGTTGCGCTAGTTTCTCGTCTTCTTAGCCGCACCTTTATCTTTTATCACATTCCTGCACACGTCTTGCGAGCCGGTCAGCCATCACACAGGTTAGCAGGTCACCAGTGTTGCCAACATGTTTGTAACTTGCTAGTTCAAGTACCTCCAGTACTGCGTACATTGAATGGTTGAGTGAAATTTGTGTGAAATGCGTAGTTACAGTGATAATTTATTTAATTTTTTTTTTATAATTCGTGAACGTTTAGTGTCTTATCAGATCGTTTATGAACTATCGTTTGATGCGAGGATTTATTTTAAACTATTATTTATATTTCCCACTAACCAATGAAATATATCTTTAGTTTAAAGTTATATTAAGAGGGCGTGGTAGATAAATAAGCGCTGAATTCTTCAGTTGAGATCTACGCTTTTGAAAGTCAGTATAGGAAAACTGCGAAATCGCAATTCTTGATAATTATATTTGCCAACTTTTTGAGCAAACATTTACGCAGAATGGTGTATTTGTTAAGCGTGGTTTCTTGCGTCGCAATTAGCTAAATGTACGAGATTTCGGCGTCAGATATTGTTCTTTAGATATACGTTAATCAAGAAAAAATTTTGCTTAGAAAGTTGGCAAAAACTATTGTCTAGGATTGCTGTTATATGACGATTGCAAATTGGCTGAATTTTATACCATGCACACTTTAAGGTGGGTAAACTCATCTTGTCAGTGTGTCAGCGTGGCTCGTACTTACGTAAAACAAGGAAGTCGATGAGTTTTTACTATGTGTGTGGAATGAGTTGTTTGCTGATTTTGGGAATGTTGGTTTGGCAACACTGCAGTTAACGTCTCCGGGTCAGAGCATCTGTCGTGATTCGACACTGCCAGTCTTGGGGCATTCTTTCACCTTAACTGTATGTCAGTTTAGCGGTTCATTGGCGACGACATAAGGCCATGGTATTTAGTTCCTACTGTTTTTGCGATAATTGTTTTTTTAAAACGTAAACGAGAGCATAGGGGCGTCATTTGGGGGGGGGGGGCAGGAGGGGCAAATGCCCACCCTGGATTTAGAAGGAAGTGTGTATAAATTTTTTTTGTGTGTTTTGTTATTTAAATAATACTAACGCAAGCACATAAAACCGAAGTATTATCATTGAAGTTTCTAATTGATACATGCTTAGTTAGTAAAAAAATTGCAACAAGGTCACTGTCGCAAAAAAAAATCCCCCCCCCCCCCAAAAAAAAACTTGAAATGACGCCCCTGGAGCAGATATATAGGCAAGACTCCAAAACAATATAATTTTGATTTTGGCATGTTATGCGAAAACTAATGAGATGTAAAATATTTTATATGCAGGGCCGTCTTAAGACAGAAGTCCCCCACGGGCAAACTCTGACTAGCGTCCCCCTTCCCTTAATTTTGATTTCATTTTTCCAAATTTCCATAAGGCAATGTAAATTCAATAAGCGCCCGTGTGCCCCATTTATACCAAGCGCCCCTGGCCATTTGCCCTTATGTTAATCCGGCCCTGTTTATATGATAGTCATCCGAGACACGTGTATAGTATTCGGTGTGTGTGTGTGTGTGTGTGTGTGTGTGTGTGTGTGTGTATATATATATATATATATATATATATATATATATATATATATATATATATATATATATATATATATATTTGCTAAAAGAACAGGCGTCAATAATTAGTGAAATGTGCTTGAATTTTCACAAATTAAATTACGCTGGAGAGGGGAGTGGGGTGATAGTGTCAGACCACTCATTGTCTTGCCAGAATCAGTCCCGATTCTCTCATATGAGAAACGTGGCGGACCTTGTCGTTTGATAGAGTTTTTTTCCCCGTAGTATTCCGTTTCCTCCGCCTTCCCGCATTCTGCTGCTGTTTCGCATTACGCCCATCACACTTAAAGAGTACTGTTATCAGGGTTTTACCAATAAATCGCCTGTTATTTTTGTAATTGTTTTTCCCATTAATTGACCAGTGTCGCAATGGTTACGTACTGGAAAGGTATGTTTTCGGCCACCTGGGATCGCTGCAGAGGGGCGGTGGATGTCAACTGAAAGATTTTCTCCCACCTTCACGAAACTGAAGGTCTCTTTCCTCCCTCTTGTTTTTTGCCCCTCTTCACCCTTTTCCACACTTCTCCAGCGTACTTGAGCAATTGTGCATTCTTCCATTGTCATTGTGTCTCTGGGTTGGGGGGGGGGGGAGAGGGGTCGCTGTAGGTGTGGCGCCTCGCGAGGACAGTTAGGCCACGTGACCTTGATACTTGTCGGGAACACAACTCCACCCTAGACTGGCAATGACCGTGTTTCATTGTAGGGTTGTTAGAGTAAGGTCATCATTTCTACTGCTAATGCGATGGTTATTTGTTTTTGGTCTTAAACGAGAGTAGAAATCGAAAAACTGTTGCAAAATTTTGTTTAAAAAAACTGTTTATAATATGTTAACTATTAAAAAAAAATTACACGCTGGTTTCAGTTAATTATTCAATTAAGAATATTCTCACAAACTAGCCAAATGTATAGGGATAATTTGTTATCTATAAAAAATAAACTACATAGTAAACACCGTTTTTAACAAAAATGTGCATCTCGTTTTCGATATCTGTTCTCGTTTAGAAATAACAAAACTAATTATCGTGAATAGCAGTAAAAATGATTGATCATGGCCTTACGGGGAATTAATCTCTATCGCATTGGGTTTATCGAATTTCTCTGATTAATCTCTGTATTGATGTAGACGTATCAACTTTTTTTTTGTTTGCACGGCAAGGCATCGATAAAAGCATTATACAGATTTTCTGGAATTGTTGCACCTCAGTTTCTTCCTTATTTTAAAACTGGAAACGGCTGCCTAGGAAAATTATCTTACGGGAGCGATAAAGTTTTTATATGCTTACGTACACCGCGCCGTATGGCTTGCAATAAGTGGAGTAAACTATAACTAGTGCTCTGTCGATTTTCAAAGCGTAAAACAACCTCCATGTATTCAGATTTATGGTGAAAACTATAAATTCAAGCCGACAGGGATAAACTTTTCCATTCTACTGCAGGATAGAAGCTCAGTGTTGAGCAAGGGCCGATTTACCCTGCTAATGACGCTGTTATCGCAAATATAATTGTTAAATTTTCAAAAATAGTAATATCGTAAAACCCTTACATTCATGTGTTGAAAATAGTTTTTACTATTTAGCCAAAATATTTTCAAAACAATAACTTTTGTAATGTTTGTTTTTTTATCGATGTGATTTTTTTTAAGTTGATAATATAAAAAAAAACATGCAATTTTTTTGCTTTGAAAAAATTAGGCTACATGGTAAAACATTTTTGAGCACGTTTAATTGATGGGATTTTACGATAGCCACCCCCTGTTAAAAAATAAATAAAATAAAAATATTCACAAAAACGTGATTTTCGTTACCATCAGAATGGTTTTGAACGACTATCTCGGACTGCCATATCTGGAGAAATAGTAATCAATTTCGTAAGATAAGATTGTAACAACAGGTGTTGAACTTAACCTCATACTTTACACAAATTTAATTTAATGGTCACCGTAATTAAGGCCCTTCAGTAAAAATAACAATAGTCAAGTCGTGCAGGCCAGTCGAGTGTATTGCGTGCAGATGTGACACTAATTGCAGCAAGGGTCGCGGTGGCCGAATGGTCAGACCATTCGCCTCCCACCAGGCGATCCGGGTTCCAGGTGGGGTCGGTCCCCGGATTTTCGCGTGTGCGAATCGTGCCGGACGATGCCGTTGATCGGTGGTTTTTCTCAGGGACCTCCCGTTTCCCCCGCCCTTTCATTCCGGCGCTGCTCCATACTCACGTCACCAGCGCTGAAGACCTCGATGTTGAGCGCTGACCAAAATATCTCTCACTCACTAATTACAGTGGCACCCCTAGCGCTCCATATATTTAGTTCCTCACATGCACAATCATACTCTTATTACAGGACTTCTCAATTAAATGTACCTTCGGGCCACTTGCTTCCATTTTATAACTACCAAAAACACTCGGGGACTAAAAGAAAAAAAATGCAGTCGATAATTATAGGCATTGTACGGAATCATTTAATTGAACTTAATGTTAGTCTAACATAAATCATTGTCATACGCAGAGATTACATTGACTCAACTATAACTATTAAGAAATAGCCTTAAAATTATTAACATTTTCGCTGATTTCTGACATTTTGATGGCGGGCCAGTAGAAATCTCTCTGCAGGCCGCATCTGGCCCACGGGCCGCCTATTGAGAAGGCCTGCTCTATATCTTAAGACCATGATGCGTAGTTTTTTTTTTTTTTTTCAAATTGGCACTAAAAGAAACCCTCAATTTTTAGCGGAATGCTTTGAAAAAATTTAAGACTAAGACCAGTCACATGATGCACAATTTTATGTAGGCGTTGTGCACAGCAATGCACCGTTCGTTCACGAAATATTATTTTGCTTGATTTGGCGTGTTTTCGTAACAAAATTGGTGATACCCCGTGTTTAAGAATCTGAAAACACGATGATATTAATTGGTACTGGAAGAATGAGATACAAATTATGTATATTTGTGACAAAACAACGTAGGGATTCTGTGATATGGAGATATGTTGCTTTAAAACAAATTATTTTCAAAATCACTGTAAAATTAAAGGAATGGCCTAAAGGACACTGCCAACCACGCGCTTGAAACGTGTTGCAGTGTGTTCGTTAATACAATATTTCTACGAAACTATTTCTATAGTGTCCGTTGTGCCAATGTACGCCAAGAAAACAAACTTCAGACAAGAACGTGATGTCGTTAAAAGCCTTGCTAATTAAAAAACAAACTGTGTCGATTTCATTTAGCCTCATTTCCCTATCCCTTTTCACATCAGTCCAATCAACCCAACAGTAATACATGTATCTTGCATACGTTGTTTTGCGCTTGCGTAAATAACAGTATACAATTTTAGTAGAAATACATGAAAGTTGTACTTACTAGCTACAATTAGCATAAGTGTGTATTCTAATTATAAATACTTTATTTATAGCAGTATATGGTGTTCGAGGTTTATATATATATATATATATATATATATATATATATATATATATATATATATATATATATATATATATA
>PNEQ01000196.1:0-17973 GCA_003012365.1 Medauroidea extradentata
CTCATGTCACCCCTCACCAGCACTTCTCCATAACTCATGTCACCCCTCACCAGCACTTATGCATTTCTCATGTCACCCCTCACCAGCACTTCTCCATTACTCATGTCACCCCTCACAAGCACTTCTCCATTACTCATGTCACCCCTCACCAGCACTTCTTCATTACTCATTTAATCCCTCACCAGCACTTCTCCATTACTCATGTCACCCCTCACCTGCGCTAAAGACCTCAATAATGAGTGATGACCAAAATCTCTTCACTTACTCACTCTCTCATTCATTCAACAATATTTCTCAAAATCTTACAAAGTACAGTTATTCTGACATTTCTTCTTTGGTAGCATTTGTGTAATTGTTATATGTTATGACATGTAGGATGGCCAAGCAAGCTGCACGACCCGTCTAGCCGACACAAATGCTAAGTGTTTGAATTCACTAGAGCCATCATCCTTGTGAACTATATGAGTTCTATACATTGCTCTAAAATACGGAAAAGTTTTGCCTCGTCCTATGCCAGCAATTATTTACTGAGATTTAAGGACACCAACTTTTCAGTCACAATAGTGCATACAAAATTACTTTATGGCATAATTATATTATCACAAAGATATGAAAATTGAATCAGTAATTGAACTAAATAAAGTATTACAAAGAATCAAAGAGTTAAACATCCTATTAAATGTAATCTGTAAAGAATGAGTTTGTTCAGACACAATCAAAATACAACAAATGGTCTCTTCAGTATGTGCAACAGTTAGTGAAACAAGAATAGTGCATTGTGGTTTTGGTCACAAATTATTTAAGTTCTAGACTACTGTAGTTCTCAGAAAATCAGTGAAGGCCTTCATTTAAATACGAAACAACTAATTTAGTGAGAACAGTAAATTTTTCAAGTTTAGAACTTAGTTTCCACAAAGTCGACATATCAGTACCAAGTAACTAAGTTCCTGAATTCCTCGGAGCATCTCGGCTGTCTGTCAAAGTAACTTTCCATCTTGCTACTAAGCAAGCCGCCAAAGGGACTCGACAAAGTCTTGAAATGTTCATGCCGCGCAACCATGCAAACATTTTCAGCAGGATAATCTGAGGCACTATTGGAGCAATTTAAAAGCAACCAACAGATCTAACAAGCGACAGAACTTGTTCCCGAGTTGTGTTCAGTAACCCAAGCAGTTGTTACAAAATGTGTATTTAAGTCATTATTGACTTGGGGGTTTCACTCAAATGTTACCTACACTGTGGGTTTATTTAGAAACTATGTATTTAGAGTTAAAAGACTGAAGACAGTTATGGTTAAAGTGGCATTTACTCTACTAGATTGGCTGGTACACAGAATACAAAATAGGTTACAATGTGATCTATTTAGGATGGGAGCGCAATATTTCTGATTATTAATATATTATGTTAAGTTGAGGGTTGCTGCCACATAAATAGATCTGACGACCTTACGGAAGGCTGGATTGATGAGGAGACGGCAACGGCAGACGAGCACTCACCCGCTGGGACTCGACCCACGAGTCCCAGCAGAGAACTGGACTGCTGTTGATCGGATGAGTTCTGGTGGACGACAGACCTCGATTCCCCCGATACATTGCATTATATTGCCACACTTCAGTGGAGGTGGGAAGAATCGCTGGTGCCCTTGTCTTGTGCAACCCCTTACCTGATTGCACTACTGTAGTCGCTAGCCCATCCTCCATGCGAAGCTCTTGTAATCGTAACACATCGATCTTCTACACTGATTGCAAGCTAACACAGTAATGTATCTGGGCAGGCAAGCCAGGCCAACTATCCGGCACAACCCCACCTCCAGTCCTGAGGTAGTAAACAAGTCGTGAGTTAGTCTGCAGAATATTCTGATTTGACAAATACAGTAAACTTCTTAAATTTACAGAAACCATTATAACACAAATATAAGTTGAAGAATAACAACCTATAGATACTTGGAGCTGGGTAACAAACAAAGAGCAACAAAAGATCAATAAATATACAAAACATATTATGTTTATATTATGCTTATTAAGCAAAAATGAAAATTATCATAATATTTTCTACAAACTATAAAAATTAGGTACGTACTCCGAAAAATCATTTAACGATCAAGTGTAGTTATAAACTCTCCACCGTGTGTTGTTTGTTTGTTGTGTGAGTTGGTATTTTCTGCTTGCTATGAGACGTGAGTGTGCAGTTCTAGTGAGGTGTGTACATCTTATAAGGACCTTGTACTGCAGGCCACAGTACCAGCCTCCAGTCACACATCTACGGCCAGTATGCTCACTTTATATAATGTTTTCAACAGTTCTCTATCAACACATTCGTACACAAAGGCACGTCCACACACATCTATTCTTTTATATACATATGAAATGGTGTCCACCTGTAAATACAGTTTAAAAATATCTACAAAACAGACGCAGAAGAGTGAATGTAACTAAGTTTGTTTTTCCACCAAGAGCACGTTATCAAGGGGCTCTCCTGCACAGCGGGTGTTGTGTGGATAGAAGGGGGGGGGGGGGGGTAACTGGCAAGTCAGCATCTTTCCCGCTGCTACAGCTCAGTTCACAGGGGTCTGCTGCGTGAAGTAATGAACAAGTGCAAAAAAACTTTCTAACAACATGTTTGTTTTTAACACTTTCTTTTGTGGTACATAGTAACACCCGACTATACTATAGTATATCACAGTAAAAAAAAGTCTGTTTACAATCGAGTAAATACTTTTATAATTTTAATTCTAATAAAATTGTGTTCCTTTTTGCTACTACTTATCAGTCGGTACTTCTTTTGCATGTTTCGTGTTCACAAGTAAACTTCAACTATCAGTAACACAGCAAAAGTTAACTATCATGACAAATTATTAAAAAATAACTGTAGCTTATTACGTGAGATGTTCGCCTGTGGCTCAAAGAAAACTATCATGTAAACGTTTTGTGCGCACGCATGCTCAGCGATTATGGTGTCGAAAAGATAACAGGACAGGAAACCTGATACGCCAGCCTATCTTGCCGTCTCCCAAGCGGCAACCACACGTGAGGGAGTGACGGCAAGTTTACAGCAAGGGATTTAAGCATTATTTTCCGCTCGTGATATGAGAGTTTTATGTCACACTATTTGAATCTAATACTTAATTTTTATCCTCGCGTTGTGTGAATTCCTTACCGTGCCTTTCCTAGCCTACGTCAAACATATCACACTACATATAGTAGAACCCCTGAATTACACTTCTCAAGGGACCAGTAAAACATGGTGTAAAATGCAGGAAAGTGTAATCTGAGGGAAGGTTATAATGTAGAATCATTAAATGGGACCAAATACAAACAGTGTAAATGGCAGGAAAGTGTAGAATCAGTGGGTGTAATTTAAGGGTTCCACTGTACATTGACTATGTATACCACATAAGGAAAAAGAGTTTTGTCTATTAATGTTTTGATGGAAATGTGATGCGTAGATTACTAGCTCCAAATTAATATTTTTAAGGTACAATGAAGTTCAGTACATAGGTAACACAATCATATTTACAAAAGTTGTTGGGTATCAGCAGACACATTGTTGACGAGTGTCAACGTGTGCATAGTCGTGGAGATGTGGTTCAAGCCAAGCACAGTTCTCCGGCCAACCTCAAACTATCTCTAGTTGTTGTTTCAATGTTTACTTAATCATGTAGATGTAGACGTACGTAACAAATAGCTGAAGGTGACACAGTAATTGAAGTCACAGCTAGGAGCTTGGAACACACAGAGCCACTCAGTAGTGTTGTGTGGTGGGGGGCAGGACGAGCAACGGCAAGAGCACCGTCATCAACGCCATGCTGCGGGAGAAGATCCTCCCTAGCGGCATTGGCCACACAACCAATTGTTTCCTACAGGTGGAAGGCTCCGACAACGGAGAAGCCTACCTATGCACCGAGGGCTCCTCGGAGCGTCAGAATGTCAAGGTACGTGATCTCTCTACCCATCTGCTCTGAATACTGTGGATGTGTCGTGTCGTGTGACTAACTTGTGTATTTTGTGTGCAGTCGGTGGGGCAGCTGGCCCATGCACTTTGCAAGGAGAAGCTGGGAGAGAGTCAACTTGTACATATCTACTGGCCCAAAGATAAGTGTCTGCTGCTGCGCGACGATGTCGTCTTCGTAGACTCCCCGGGCATAGACGTGTCTCCCAACTTGGACGAGTGGATCGACCGCCACTGCCTCGATGCAGACGTCTTTGTATTGGTTGCTAATGCCGAGTCCACTCTCATGCTCGCAGTGAGTGTCTCCCACGTAGCTAGTCGTAGTCTTGTTTACGTATAATTGTGCTGTTTGCAGTCTTCCGTGAGAGTATCATGAGACTCGCCACTTGTGTCGGTGAGCGGCCGTGGAGAGAGAGACTGAGGTTATAATATGTGTGTGTGTGGGGTTACAGGAGAAGAACTTCTTCCACAAGGTTTCGACACGACTGTCCAAGCCCAACATCTTCATCCTGAACAACCGCTGGGATGCCTCGGCCTCAGAGCCGGAGTTCCTCGACCAGGTGGGTGATCATGGTTGCTGTCTCGATAGAGGTCTCTGATGTGGCAGGGTGCTGGGTTCAGATCCTAAATGCTTGAGACTGGCAGTTACCATAGTCTGTCTGTGAAGATAGCCGGACCGATCTGCCAGACTTCGTATGAGTCGCTTTACTATTTGTTTTGCTGGTAGTGATGCAAAAGTATTTTGTACATTCGAGTATACGTAGCTTAGTCCACATGTCTGTATGTCTACATTAAACCAAATAAATAGAGAGGCACAGTTAAATGTAGGTATGTTGCAGACTGTAGCGTAGATACTGTACTTGGCAACACTGCAACATACTGTACTAACATTGTATTGGTGTGATAGGAATAAATGTGCTGGTTCTGAGACAGTCGGTTGTTATTGCAGGGAATTGTGATAGACAGATAATGTGTGAAGCAGCAAGTGTTTTTGCTCCGAGGCATTTGTGTGTGTGTATGTTAATGAATACTAGGGGTGGGCGAATATTCGAAAGTTCAAATATTTTTCAAATAGTAAATCTGAACTATTCGTATTTGAAAAATGAATACCAGATTCCCAAATTTGGAAGTATTCAAACAGTTTTGAATAGTGAATTTTAAACAATTTCTTAATACACTAGACCCCCGATTTTACGAATACTCACGGTTCCTCTTATCGCATTCGTAAAATCGCTACCTTCGTAAATTCGATAGCGGCTTATTTTTGCCCGCCACCCCCCCCCCCCTTACTATAAACAGAAAATTTTAAAATTGCAAATTTTTCTGCAAAGTGTCTCTAGGCCCCAACTTCCGTAGCGTTTTGCAGGAAATTAATTAACGTAATAATGTAAACATAAATTGATATCAGTAGCCAGACGTCACACTGTTGAGCGGTAGATATGACAGACCCTTGTCACCAAAAAAATGAGAAAATCGAGATTCCGAGTGTCCTCTCTCGAGTGAATAGCCCGACTCCCGTAGCATTTAATGGAAAAATATAGCAAGTGATAGTTTAAATATAAATTTATATCAATAGTCAGATGTCTTATGATCAAAAGAACACCGCTAAACAATAGATATGACCAATCTTTTTCCTAAAAAAATGAGAAAATCGAGATTCCGTGTGTCTTCTCTCGAGCGAATAGACCGACTTCCGTAGCATTTAACGAATAATAACGCAAGTGATAGTTGAAATATAAATTTATATCAATAGGCAGACGTCTTACGATCAAAAGAACACCGCTAAACAATAGATATGATCGACCTTTGTCCTAAAAAAAAGAGAAAACTGAGCTGTCGAGTGCCTTCTCACGAGCGAATAGCCCGATTTGCGTAGCGTTAAATGGAAAAACAAGTAGGCACTCCTTACTAGTAAAATGCCCTTGTAAATTATTCACGAAAGAAAGAAGGAATAAGCGGATGTATTTATTCATTGCGCAGTTTTATATAACTTAACGTAAACACATTCCCTCGACGTTGATGAATTGTACGAGAACGTAAATACTAGTAGCGTGCAGAGCAGACAGATAGCGCAACTGTATGAACGTTCACAAGATGGCAGATAGCGGCACTGTAGCATATACCGACGTTGTTCAAACAACGCCATTTTGTGAAGTTCTTACCTAAAATCGCCGAGAATTACATGTATAAGTGATTGAAAATAATCACTTTCACTGTCAGTATATGCGGTAAAAATAAATTAGGAGTTCCGGGATTACATAATACACGAACGTCTATTTATTTTCCAATTTCGACATACCAGGAGACAAATGTTTCTACACTTGGTAAATAGGTAGCGCTATTATAGTGCTGATTTGTGAAACGCACGTTTTATGACACGCAGTAACGCATTGTTTAAGCAGATTATCCACCAAGTTAATTGTTTTAAGTACGTATGGTGTTAACGCAATAAAGAAAAACATCACGTTATTATTTAAGGGTTCGTTAAAAAAGTATACTCATTCGGCGCGAGACGAGAGAGATATAAGACATAGTGAAACACCCTAGAAGGAGGCTGTACTATAGTTAAATGAGCATATGCGCATGCGCTGGAACTTTGCGTCTATAGTACGACCTCAATATAGATCCTAATACGTCGTAGTTGAAGACAGGCCGGCCGGCCGGCTTGGCACAGGCTGCGGCGCCGGCGCCGCGCGGTTTTATAAACTGTCACTGCCGTATTTTTTAACAGATTTTCGCTATTTTTGTTTTATTTTTAATATTTTGACTTATCAAGTAATAACTGCAACTCTACAATTCATATTTTAATGCCGTGAATTAGATACAGTATGTTTTATTCATTGTCAATGTAATTCCTTATATTTTTTTTTTTTTTGTCGTATAATTTTGTTATTTTTTGAGGGTTCCTGAGATTGTATTCGTAGAATCGCTACCTTCGTTAAATCCAGGGTTCGTAATATCGGGGGTCTAGTGTATAATCTGAGCGGGTAACAAGGCTATTTCTAATTAGTACAAGCAGAGCATTACATAATTTAACGGATTTTCCCACTTTGGAGATGTTTAAAGGTTAAAATAAATATACGAGAATGAACTGATATTCTTGTATATATTCAATGTAAATATTTACATATTCACATGTGGCGTCATGTTCGTGGCATCGAAGCATAGCGATATACGCGCTAACGGAACACCTCGATATACACAAGATGGCGGCAGTGGTGGTCTCGTCGACGGTGAAAGATCGTGATCACCGCGATCACGGCAGCGAAAGTTTGATGTCTACCTAGTTACAGTGCGTACATCTATGAATTAATGTTTAACGCTGTTTGTTTGCGATTAACGCATTTGCCGTATATTTACATAAAATGTTTGCTGCGGAGAAGTTAATAATTCTTATTTTCGTTAAGTAAAGAAACGAAAAATATTGTGAATCTTTACCGATGGTGCAAAAAGTGGGAACACGAATTAAAATGGCCAAAACGTGGGGAAACATAGTTTTCAGCTGTTTGGGTAGTCTGCAATTCCAAATTTAACGTGACGAATGTGCGGATACGAGGTATTCGTTGGGATCATGGTCGTAGAAGAACAGGTTTGACACTCGCCTGGAAACTTGACCCCCTTGTTGTTTGGCTGTAGTTCACCAAGTTACCGAGAATGTTGTGTTTAGTTGGCGCTTCAGTTAGGGCGGTTGGACTCAAACTCCGCCCACTTCCTTTCCACTAAGATAAACAATTTATCAAAACATATTTTTTATCAATTTATGAAATACTTCCTTCGTTCATAAATTTAAGAAAAGGCCCTAGCAATCTTTATTTACTTTATAAATTTAACAATGGTAAAAAGTGGGCGGAGTTTAGTCCGACCGCCGTAACATCAGCGCCAATAAAACACAATATTCTCGGTAACTTGGTGAACTACAGCCAAACAACAAGGGGGTCAAGCAAAATATATTGTTAGACAGGCGAGTGTCCAGACCTGTACTTCTACGATTGTGGTTGGGATGAAATTACGGCGGTTCACACTAGAACTTTATGTATAGCTAATATTGTGACCTTGGTAATTACCAAGGTTAGCTACGTATAGTGTACTGCCCAAACTATTGATTTTAGAAATAAAAAATATGTCTATAATAGTGACGTTCTAAGTAGTCTTACGTAAATAATTGTTAGGTTAGGTGTTTATGTAAACTTACCTAACCTAAAAAACCTAACCTAACAAAATAATTTTTTTACATAGGACTATTTAGAATGTCACTAGAAAAATTTTTCATTAATATACTATATGTCTAATCAAGGGGTTGGCTTGTACACGATAAGTAGCTAAACTTGATATTTACCTAGTTATTAGCATTACATTGTTTCCTACACACAAAGATTTATTTTTTCGTAGTATTGTAATAATTTACTATGCATTATTTTAGCTTTAAAATTTCTGTCGTTAAATTCTTCCAAGAATATTACAGAAAAATACTTTTTCCATTCATCTTTAAATATTGTTACAAGTTTAGGCAAAAACTTAATATGTGGGCAATTCCCATGAGTTCTTTTGGGATAGAGTCTGATAATTATAAATAAAAGAGTTAAATTAAGTGCTGGATTTAATAGCTCACAAAGCTACGAAATACACAAAACAGCAATCAATTATAACTCTCACAACACAATTAGTTATGCACACAATTAGTACTGTGCCACAGACATTAATTAACTTTGACAATTAAAGCACAAAAAAGTCTATCAATTAATTAAACACTACAAATCACAGTAAAATTCAGTCATATATCTAATCAACAGTCTCTCAAATTTTGACAGTTTACAACCTTAATAGTCCGCAGTGGTGATGAATCGTCGTGTGCTGCACAGCACCCCGAGTGCACCGCTGTCTTCACTCTTGAGGTCTTCAGTTCGACTCCCATTGTTTGATCACCAGGAACGATGGACATAAGAAAAAAAATGTAAAATAATTTTATTGGCTGAAGATTGAATGAAGTCTCGGTGTGTTTATTCAGTGTGTAGACTTCGGCCCCACAAGGTTTAGTTATCACTCTGCGATAAAGAACTGCTCTGTCGCTAGCAATGCCGTTGTGTATCGTGTGTTCTGTTACCACTTCATTTCTTTTCTTAATACTGGAGTGATATGAAATACAAAATGCAACACCATACCTCGTGTTTCCCGAGAATTGTGTCGTAATAAAAGGATGGTCATTAGAAATATATTAATTAAATTATTTTGGCCTGAGAATACAATAGTTATAGAGAGGTGGACGTTATAAAAGGGGTTAATATAAACATTTTACTGTAATATGTGTTTTGTGAACATTTCAAAAGTTTATGGAAATATATATAGTTTATATATATATTTTTTTTTCTATTTATCCACAAATACAGTACATACATAATTATTACTTCCACAAATTTCTTACAGTTGTGATTATTATTATTATTATGATTATTATTATGTTGTTGTTGTTTTACCTGTATAGGATTAGTTTATTGTGCAGTAAAGTTGGTGTTTAATTTCTCATCTCATTCTTGTTGGGTCGGTTGGGTAGGGGAGGGTGTGTGTGTTAAGGTGGTGAAGGGGAAGGAGAGAGATGGAGTGTGTGCATGTATGCTTGAGGTGGTTGAAATGAATGGATGCAACTCTTAATGTTGTGTTTTGATTCCTTGTTTCCTTAAAGCAACGCAATGAGCAACACGAGGTGAGTGTACAGTGTCTGTGCTAACTGTTAGCTTACTGTAAGTCTGTAGCAACAGCTTCGCCCTCAGTCCTGCCATTAGAGACACGTACTGTGTGATAGCATGCTCTTGTATCAAGGATGTGTGAGTTTGATGATGCACCCTACTTTATTAATGTAACAAGGGTTTACGAAGAGTACGCAGCCAGTGGACATGGGCACATTGCAGTGGATGGAGACACAGCCAGTGCTATGTACATCAGTTGTAGAGGAGCGGTACTAGTTACTACTTGAAGCTGTTATCATAGTGCATGCTCTCTCTTGTAGTTATGTGTATATACGTACTGGTGAAGTACTGTGTTCCACAACAACGCTTTCTCAACATACATCTCTCGTGCAGCTGACTAACTACAGTTACAGGCAGTTCTTGTTGAAGCCCTCGCCACTGTACTTCTTTCTTTCAATACTGCAGTTAATAGTTTCCTGCTTCGCTTTAATGTAATCACAGGAACCTGAGTAACAATCACAATGTGTAGATTGTATTGGAACATTAAAGTTGACATATAATGTAAGGTTACAATGTTTAATAATTTAGAATTATTACTCTAGAAAAAGCGGTCATCAAAAGTTCTTACTTTATTGCGAACTATTTATTCCAAGTTCCCAACAACTGTTGTCTTATTATTGCGAACTATTTATTCCAAGTTCCCAACAACTGTTGTCTTAACTTCTCACAACTGTTCCCTTGCGCTGTGGAAATGTCTCTATACAGTACATACTTGTTAAGAAGGTGCGCCGGCCTGCTTCTTCTCACTTATTGACTAAGCTGTGCTTGTGTAAAACACCTATAGTATAGCATTTGGCTATAGCAGAATTTTTGTATATGTTGGTTATGTAATTTATTTTTTTTTTTTTGTTTATTTTGATTGTAACTAATTTGTATTTGGCATGGTAAATTATTGTAATTTGTATGTTTTAAATTTGTTTTGGTTAGTTAATGAATGCCCCAGATAGATAGCTTTGTTTCTCTGTTGAGGTTAGTACACATCCAGTAGTATTATTTTTGTTTACTTATTTTGTAGACTCTTGTAATTAATTTGCTTTAATTTTCAGGTTTAGTTTTGTTTTACGTTTACAGTAGTTCATTATTGCGAGTTTTGATACTTTGTTTTTATTTTATTTTTTTACCATCATGACGATAATCTCCTACCCAAATAGCTTATTCGGCTCACGCGCGATGCTTTGAATGCAGCAATAATCGTGTGCATGGGTGGTGATTATCTCTGTGCTTGGTTCAATGATAAGATGGACGTTTTAATTTTGCTCGCTGGCAAATATTTCGTAGTCAGTCCCATTGTAGTTTTTTTGTAGATTTTCTAGAGGCCCAGCAATGTATTTAAGGTAGGGAAATCGTGGGTGTGATTGAAGAGACCCGACAATTTTGAACTCTTAATTAATTTTTGTGTTGAAAAACTAGCGTCTTGGCAAACAAGATGATGTCATGCATGAAGAAGTTCGTGAGTAAAGGCCTTACATTGTAAATTGACGTTCGTGGACAAATTTTCGCTTCTAGCACTTCACTGATCTCAATGTTTTAACCAAAAGCTGCGGAATTTTGTTTGAAATGTGCCGCAATGTGTGTGTTTTTTTTTTTTTTTTTCGTCAGTTTTGGATGTTTCGTAGTTTTTCTTTTTCTTACTAGGACTTTTAAGTAATCTCAGTAATCCTGAGAGACATTTTTCATCCCTACCACATTTTTTTAAATACTAAATTTTTTAGCTAGTTGGAGGCATAGTATTTTATTTTCTGGCTAAATTCCAATATTTTCTATCATGGAGAAATGATGGGGTTTTCCAAGGTCTTATCAACGTGTGATAATTAAAGCTGCCGTATTTAGAGTTTGATTTAAATGCAGAGAATATATGTATTTATTTTTTGTTGAATTTCAGTATTGTAAGGATGTGTTAGTTATTGTACTTCTAATTTTTTTTTCCCACCAAGTCAGCATACTAGATTCTGTCTTTCTTTATAAATGTATCAATAAATCAACAATTTAATTTAGTTAGAAATGTTACATTTCTTCGGAAATAGTTGTCGATAAGACCAGAATTGAGTACTGTAGTTGTTGATATTTCATACATGGTACACAGACACTGTATTCCAGTACATACTACAGTATTATACACTACAGTACCTAAACTTTGAGCAGAATGATTCTTCTATTGTCATTTTCAGAGGTTACTATTTCTTTTTTTGTTAGATAGACATACAAGCGATTCTATAAGAACCAGTGGTAATACCTGTAATCATTTTCACTTGATTATCTCCTATTATTTCACAATAAATATTTCTTCTGATAGCTTTGGAACTCGCTGTCTTGGACGGAGTGTAGTCTGCTGCAATAGAACAGCCTCGCATTGCATCGTAGAAGCTCGGTTCTTACAGTATGGCCGTTAGTTACGTGACACCTGATATTTTTTACAAATTTCAGGTAAATAAAAATTTAGCCTTTTTGACTTCTAAACTACTACTACATAAAAGCCATATTTTAGTAAACAGGCAGAATTTAATGCACTCGTCATATTAACCTGTGAGTATTGAAACACTTAGTCTGCATGCTTTCAAGATAAGCACACATTCAGTATAGAAATTTTGTTTTATAACAATTTCTTAATCCATTTTTTTTTTCTAGCGTTACTGTGACCGACAATTTCGTGCTTGCCTTTAATTGTACTACGGTACTTTCTAGCACAATATGCAGTCACTCTTGATGGTATATGTAAGTGAACAAACACTTTCAGGAAAGATGTTACAAAGAAATGTGACACATAGCAGGGTGGTACAACACTGGTTTGTAGGGTTGACTTAACCAAGACCGCAACCTTCTTAACGACAGAGGCAGTGTCTTCCTCTGATGATGTGAGAGTAGCTGGTTTGCAAGATGCTGCATTCTCATGGTACCTCATCACATCTGTCGCGCAGTCCTCTCGTACATCATGTAGGCAGTGTTGCCACCTTGCCAGGGGAGTAGGTCATTACCAGCACAGTGCACTATTGTGCAAGCCACGTTATAGTGAACGTGTGTACACTTAGTACTCGAGAGCTAGATATTGACTTCTTTACAGGAAAGTGTGCACATACACAGTTTGGCTTTCAAACTGTGTTGATGAAATTAGATCATTCATTCTTTGGCATTGTGTGAATAGAAGAGTTGATTTCTTTGTAATCTGCTTTGTCGAGTTGACAGTATTTTTTTGCACGTCTTATATGTTGTCTTACTATCTCAGTATACTGTTGTTTGATATTTACATATGATTTTGTTTGTCTGTGTAGTTTTGAATATAAGTAGGTAATTTTGTGGAAAAAAAAATCCACTTAATTACTAGCATCTCAAACAGTATGTAAATTATTGTCGTTAAAACATGCAAAACTGTATTTAAAATTCTTCTTTCTTTCTTAGAATAGTTATTTTATTAATTCTGATTTTATAACGGTAAAAGTATAATGTAGAAGATGTAGAATTTATTTTGAAGCATTTAGAAATATAATCTGATGTAGTAAAATTCTGATCTCAGAACTTGATAATTAACAGATCAACTTGTATATGAGTCTACTTACCGTATTTACTTGCGTATAGTGCAAACTTTTATTTTAGAACAACTGATAAAAATTTAAGAGTGTGCGCTATATGTGGAAAATAAGGAAAGAAGAATGCGTAGTGGTAGTGGTAGTCAGTGAATTTCGTACAAATACCAGTGCTCGTAATTAACCAGTGAAAAAAGGAAGAGAAAGGAAAGGTCAGCATGATGCGGCGAAGGCTCGCGACATCGGGAAACAAATACAGACGTGGTGAAACAGGCCTCAAGGCTCAAGCAGAACAAAAATGCCAAAAGGGCACGAGAACATTAAAAACTGAGAAAAGGTTAACCATCATCGTCAAAATACGCCCCGAAAATTCCGCAGAATGTCTGGTCGTCTGTTACAAGCAATAAAAAATAACGCGAATATTTTGGCCAGAAAAAGTTGCAAAAAGGTTGGAACATTTAAATTTGGAAAAATGATAAGGCCTGAATAATAAGTAATACACTGAATAACACCACCATCCTACATAGCTGTAAAATACTTGCAGTAGTCGTGACGTCACGCTGTTCGAGGAAGGAGGTCTGAGATAGAGAACCTGACCCTCTGCTGTCCATCTGCCAAGTGTTGAATTCACATCGGGCCGAGTTGGCCAGCAGGAGAAGGGGAGAACAGCAGGCAGAGAGGGGGTAGTTGGGAGGCGGGGAGGCATGACGTCAGCTATAGCGGCACGCGCTGCTGATGTTGATGATGTTTCGTCATGACCGACTTCAGGGTGAGCGTCGTCTGCAACTTCTTAGGGTACAATTCCATGTGTCAAAGAAAGTGTTATGTATATTCAACATGCTGTGACAAGTACTGTATTTTATGTTCATGAATATAAACACCCCATGAAACTGAATTATTTTGCCTTTCTCCTGTCATGAGATCACCCTGTGTACCAACCCGTCATCTTCAGAGGCGAGTGATATCTGCCTTATGCTCTATTTATGTAAAGATGACACCCTGTGCTAGCAAGTAGAGTTCGTCCTTGTTGGCTCGCTCAGTGGTCACTCACTGGGTTGAGGAGAACTCTATTACCAATTACTGTAGAAGAACCACGTCATATTTCTCATCCTCTCTGCCCTAAAGATCTTATAGCGACTATCTAACTAGCAGCTTCAAACACCTAGTGCAGCGGAAGCCACGTCAACTTCACCAACAACACCCAATCAGTCATGATATCCAAACCTCTTTGATTCCGCTGTACAGCTCTTCCCAGTGCCAGCATAGCAACAACCCAGCTGAAATTGACAGGCTGGCTACACGTACGTTGCCTGTCAATGATGCCACCCCGCAGTCAGTTCATGAATCAACAGGAACATTGATCTTTCAAAACTTGATATGAAGTTGGCCCTGGACCCCAACACAAGCGTTAGTTAGCATGCTATTGGCACCTGGGTACTGCTGCGTTGCCAGTTGCCTACTAGCTTGGAGTTGAGTGCATGCCAGCAAACAAATGGTAATTCAGTCCTCCTGTCACATGTTACAGGTATGATATGACCAGTAGAAGCTTATCTTGTGCTGTAAGTCACCTTATCTCTCTTGTGGGAATATTGTGAAGTAAGCGGGATGTGCAGTTGTCGAGGCAGACAACAAGGGGAGGAACGTAGCTACTAGCTGGTGGCGAGGCGTGCAGCTGTGTGTTGTGGTGCGCAGGTGCGTGTGCAGCATATGGAGCGTGCTGCAGACTTCCTGGTGCGAGAACTGAAGGTGTGTAGCCAGAAGGAGGCTACGGAGAGGATCTTCTTTGTGTCGGCCAAGGAGGCACTACAGGCGCGCCTGCAAATCCAGAAGGGCTTGCCTCCGCACAGTGAGTGTTTTTTTTTTCTTTAGTAACATGTTAGAAAAGCCATCTTTTTTACAAGCTTTTATTTAACTTAAATATGTTTGTATGTAAATTAGTAAAAAAAAATTACAAGCTTTTACATAACTTGTGATGTTTATTATAAGTTTTTCTGGATAAGTCTTGTAACTGAATTTTAAAGCAGTTATCCTTAATTGATTGAACTGAAATTTGCATACACGTCTAGTTTGGATGACGATTCATGGTTAGCTAAGTGGCAGCATTCTAAATCCAATATGGCGGACCACCAAAGATGGTGGACTAGTTATTATGTATGCACTCCCATGATATGGGTATCAAATGAAAGGGTTTGCTGAGAAGAACATGAATAAAAAGACGTTCAGTTCAGCTCTTTGCGGAGATGGTGTACTACTGCCCGGCTAAACGGTAAGACTTAGCAGGGTTGTGCCTTAACTGATATCGACCTGCACCCTTGGCAAATTCTTGCGGTGGTTTAAAAAGTCCAAAATCAAACTTGGAACTGTGTTTAGTTAGGCAGAAGTAAGCTTCAAGCTGAATTAAGTGGTGCATACCTCCAAACATCCAAGTCACGGTGAGGCCGTGCCGAGGACTCGGTGGCGGCATCACTGTGTATCAAACATGTCGTGAACGTACCACCTCAGAGAACTGGGGTCAACCCTGTTTTATATTAGCACTTACCTTACTAAATGAAGCTCTGGGAGTGTCAGTGTAAAATTTTTTCGGTACTTGGGGGAGCAACATAAAAAATAAAAATAAAATAAAAATAATTATTAATAATAAAAAATACTTTTAAAAACAAGCTTTTATTTAACTGCTTTAAAAAGAATAAAATAAACTTTAAATTATATCAAATCCATCCATTTATTACATTACACTATTTATATGATACAAAAGCTTGTGAGATTTACCTGTGTAGATAAACAAAATACCAATATGTAACTTGATCTTTACATAAGTAATTCTAAGGAAAAAATTATGTTTTTATAATAAAATATGTACATAAATCTCACGACTAGCTTTTATACCATATAAATTGTGTAATTTAATAGATTGAAGGATTCTATTAAATTTAAAGTGAATATTTTCTTTTTAGAGCATTTAAATAAAAGCTTGTTTTTAAGAATGTTTTTACTGTTAATTTGTTCGTATTTTTTAAATTATATTTGAGAAAAGTAAACCGTAGAACAAAATAGACTGGTCAATGTAATGGATGACCGGTGTGTAAGAATAGATGGAATCTTGTCTGGAAGTTATTGTTTGATGCTTCAAAGAGTTCCCTGGGTCAATATTGAGCAAGAACAATTGTTTCGCTATCACATAAGACATCCTCCAGCCGATACTACAGCAGTGTTTACAAGCAGGTTCTCAACACTTTTGTTCTCATTCCCTACCAAGTCTCTGGTACTGTTCCATATGTCAAGTTTTCTTGCAGTTATGATAAATGTCTAATATATGTGTACTTAATTTAAGTATTTAATTATTTGGCTTGTTATTTCATTATGGATTGTGAATTAGTAATGTACAGAACAGTGAAGTGAAGCATTACTTTCTGCACTAAACTCTTGATCTCTGGATCTAACAAAGTTAGCAGTTGTATGAATACATTCGTAGCAACACTCAAGAATTAACAAAATTTTAAGATATTCTATCGCAAATAGCTTTAAAACATACATTATCTAATTCACGGTGGTAAAATATGTGTTACAGTTACAAAACAGAAGTCAAGAAAATCCATTCTAAAAATATTGCAGTGACAGATTAAAAATGGTGCTCCGCCGCACGCGCCAAGCCGACCAACTCCCCATGCCGTTACTTTTTGTATTAGGCTCTGAAATGAGGGCGTACTACAGTAGCATTCTTCCAGCAGAAACACTCATTCAAGTGTAGTACAGCAGTCCTCTAGGATATTTCTCTAAGTCACTACATCATATATATATATATATATATATATATATATATATATATATGTGTGTGTGTGTGTATATATATATTGTGAAGCGACCAGCCTGCGCTTGGGGTATAGTTTTTCAATAAGTCATTTGTATTTCTAGAGTCTCTGCTTTTGTTTGTTTGCATAATTAATGCTAGCCAGTGTTACTGACACTTCAGAACTGTGACGCGTCCTTTGCGTCTGCTGCGTGTTACTGTGGTCTATGGTAGTCTACTGTAGTGGGTGTTGAGGTTATGTGGCTTGACGTGCTCCGGATAGCTCAGTTTAAGTTACTTTCAGGGTTAACTAACCATCGTGATTTCACCAATAACAACTCATTTACTCAGTCAACTGTTGATTTATTACTGTAACTTTGACAGATGTTTACAAAGGGCGGTTATTTACCAAGCACAAATAAACACGTCAGCTGTCCGGCGTTACCATGTCTGACCGTGAGTTCAATAAAAAAAAAAAACAAGGTAATGATCACTTATTCGTACCAACTGCCCTACAACTAACGCCCGCCTCGGGCCAGCGCCCGGCACAAACCGTTCTCACTCACCTCCTCGGGCCAGCGCCCGGCCTCAACTGTTCTACCACTAACTTCCGTCCGCCTCGGGCCAGCGCCCGGCACCAACTGTTCTGACTCACCTCCTCCTCGGGCCAGCGCCCGGCCTCAACTGTTCTACAACTAACTTCCGTCCGCCTCTGGCAAGCGCCCGGCACACACTGTTCCACAACCAACGACCGACTCGGGCCAGCGCCCGGCACACACCGTTCCCTCACGGCAACGGACATGGTAACAAATAGCGCACCACAGCGGAGTGATACAACAGTATCCAAAATTCAACAAAACCCGCAAAATTACCCTTAAAACATTAAACAAACCATTCCAAAATTTCCGTTTATAAGTTTTACATTGAAATAAAATTGTTTATCCACACAAATATAATAATTAGGGACAAAAGGTGCGCA
>PNEQ01000196.1:24608-34613 GCA_003012365.1 Medauroidea extradentata
CCCCCCCCCCCCCCCCTCTTTTTAAATCCTTGCACATGTTTCGTCGGAATTTAAGGTAATTTAAGAAAAGTATGTTGGCTCAAAACAATAACAAAACATATTTACTGTCAACAGGTAAGCCACAGTTGTGAAAAGAAAAAAAATTGTTGAAAAAACTTTCAGTGCAATGCTCGCCGAGCATGCGCATGGTGAGTTACGCCGTCCTTGCGTGTGCCATCAACACATGAGAAGTGATGATTAACATCGCCAAGCCGTCAGTATTTCCGTCTCTCTCCGGCCCAGTCCACCTACAAAATTAAGGAAATTCCCATAAAAATAGTAAAAAAAATTTTTTTTAAAATTAAAACTGGATTAAAAGTCTGCGAGACAACGGTAAAATAATAATTAAATACGTGCAGCACCGACCATTGCAGCTTGTATGCAGTCGCGCTCGTGAAACAAACTCGTTTGTTTGCTCGCTAAAAATACTTAGCACTCAGAGCATTTTTTTTAAAATAGGTGAAACAAATTATTTACGATTATGGTAATAAATTCGTTGTAAAAAGTCTGCATAAATAATATTACGTATTTTTTTTATAAACTCGCTTGTTTTATCATGGGACTCGGGTGTAAATAATCACGCGGCACTGCAGCACATTCTAAAGGAGAAGCGAAGGACTATCTGTGAATTGGTTCTTGTGCTGTCCACTGCCACACTATGGAGACTGGGTACCTAGATGCTCGTTCACTCGCCAGCCGCCAGGATGAGGATCTAGGCGCGCACTTGTTACGCAACACAGCGGCGCTCGCTCTGCTGCGCCCACGTGTGCATGTCTCAAAATCGCTCCCTCAGCCAAAGTTTTAAACAATTTTTAACTGAATTTTTTTGTTTCTCGACGGATGGTTTAAGCTTTTCTACGGAGAAATGTATATACTGCGGTCAGTGCTAGTATTTTTAAAGGACTTAAATTACAATTAATATTCAATCTCACCAAAGTCACTTAGTTTTTTAATACATTTTTTGTTATTTTTTGAAGGTTCCTAAAAATCCTTTCGTTAAATCGCTGATTCCTAAGTTTGTTAATTCGGGGCTCTACTGCATTATCTTTATTGTGTATTTTTTCAGTAGGAAACATCTCTGTATCAGTATATATTGCGTTTCATTAATGAACTCTAGTATTTTTCCATAAAACTCTGCTGTATAGGACATGTTCGTGAAAAGTCAATCTGTGTTCAAAATTTTTTTTGGGACAACTGCACGTCGTATGTACAGTGGAATCTCTTAGTATTGAACATGGATGTATCGAATGTTCGCATATATGGAATACATTCTGGGGTCCCATCTTACATTTGTCTGCACTTCAAGACCACATCCATTGAATGTCTGCATTTATCAATATTTTTTATCAATCACCTGAGAAACAATTGATAGAGGCTCCATTGTACTCTTCTGAGGTATGTTTTTACCGTAAAATGTCTGTGAGTTGATGTAAATTTATGTTTTGTTCATTACTTCCTTTATTTATTCACAAACCAGTATTGAAAAAGAACTTTGCTCGTAAAACATCATTTGGAGGTAAATGTTCTATGTACTGTATTTATATCTTGGAACAAGGGTACATCCTATCTGCCATCCCAAGTTAGATGTAAACCTCATAAATATTTTATAGTTGTCGGAAAGATGCATAATGATTAATTTGTGGAAGAATCTGCATGAGTAAAATTATCTGTCTTAAGATTGGGACTTGAATGAATTTACATTTCTAAGTAATTTCTCTAATGACTCAGTCGTTTTGTATGTCCTGTCAGATTTCTGCAACATGGTGTCGTGAGAGAATAGTTGAGCAGTTAATAGATGCAGTTTGCTGTGGTGTAATGTGGACATAGAAGTAATGAATAGAGCATGCGTGTGGTTGTGTGCAGGTGTCGAAGGCTCTGAGCGAAGAGATCCGTAGGCTTTCTGTGCTGGTGGACGAGTTCAACGTGCCGTTCCACCCCGAGCCGCTGGTACTCAACGTCTACAAGAAGGAACTGCATAGTCACGTTGAACACGGACTAGGTAGTAACCTGCGTGCACGTCTTTCTACCGCACTCGCTCTCAACATTGAGAATAGTCAGCGGGAGATGACAGGTGTGTCTATTGTACTTTCATTTGAGCTGTTTTATCTTAGTTGTTGTCAATTCAGTGTTTTACAGTTTCCAGCTCTGTGACACCATCTGTCTGGGGCAGGCGTGCTTTTGTAACAGATAGACAGAAAAACAGATCTTCTCTCATATATATTTCCAACATTCTACAACGAAACACAAATATTTACATACATTACTCGTGAGGCCCAGTCTACGTCGTCACATTTGTGATCTTAGGTATATGTAATCCTGTAGATATATTCCGTTATTGCATGTTGGCACTTGAAGCCTGTTGATATGTACCATCTCGATGTACAGTATAGACAATATGCCGCAAGCCGTGACTGGGCTGTGAAAGCTTAAAGTCTACCTAGATAGCTTACATATTTCAATAAAGAATTGTATAATGCATGTTTGTTTATGGTAATTGTTCGTTGCAGGGAAGTTGAGTTTATAATTTCGATTTTTTGAATGGATAAAACAAAAAAATTACCTGGCAGATCCTTATGTAGACAGCAATGTTGCAACAGTAGGAACACAATTAGAACAGCTAATTGGATAGTAAAAACCATCTAAAAGTATTTCTGTGAAGTGCACAAACTTTAGTTGAAATATTACAGGATTTTGAAACTGAATTAGGTGGCATCTCTTGTAGGATAAGTTTCTTTCGTTCCATTTTTCTAATGTTTACACTAGACCCTGATTTAACTTATACTCACTGTTTCATTCATCACATTCGTAAAATCTATAGTGCCCTTGTTGTGCTTGGTAAAATATGTGTGTGAACTTGAACTGTGTTTTAACATTTGAACCTTGATAGGTTGATAGATATTTCTTGATAGATATTTTAACTGAGCGCCATCCTCGCAGCTCTTCTGGTGGACTTGACAGTTAGCGATATCCAGTTGTCAACATGGCATTGGAGTATTCGCAACTACGGCTGCCGGCGTGTTAAATGTTTTCGAAACAGAACATTGGTATTTTAGTTAATTTCGTGCCGAACCAAACAGGCCTATTTTCCCCCCTTCTCATAAAACTTCAGGGTGTCTACTAGGTCACTTAAGTCACGAAAGTCTCACATTAGTCATTAATTTGTAGTATATCTTGGTATAAGTCACAAAAATTATTTTCAAATGTTTGATTCTTGTCAAATCATTTGTCAAATGTGCATGTTTTCATTACTAGTATTTCTCCTGCACTGTGCAAGTAAAATAAATAATTAGGTTGTATATTAGTTATCATAGTTATCTTCATAAAGACCACTTAAATTTAGGTCTATATTGATTACACATTTTAAAATTGGAGAAGCTTCGCAGTGGGAGGAAACATAATACAGCCAACTCTCGACTAATACGACCCAAGGAATAATGACCCTCTCAAAGTTACGACCCTTTCTCCAGAAACGGTGGAAAATTGAAGAAAATTTTGCTTAAAAATGTTTTTTTAATTAAAAGTAAATAGCAGAAAAAGGCGTTCCATTTAGTTTGGCCGCAAATGGTTGCAGTTACATATTTCTCGAAAACTGTATTGCCGCACACGGTGCAATTGTAAAAATATACGTTGCTGCCCCTTCCTCCCACGTGATGTGATGGCCAGCCAGCCGGCCTGAATGCGCCTTCCCATCCCCTGGCCAGTCGGCAGCCTGCCCGCTTCTTTCCCTCATGCCAACCACTCCAATATGGCCGTTCACTCATCTCTTTTTCATCATGTGCGCGCCGTAACTTTTTTGCCACTGATTTCTCGTGCCCTTGGATACGGTAGTCTGTTTTTGTGCCTGTGATACGTCGTGTTTGTTTAAGCTTTATTAAATTTTCTGTTCTGTTAACTAAATGCTAATAAATCTAATTACTGTACCATGTAATTTAATTATGTATACACAGTAATGTTTATAAATCATTATTCTTTTAACAAGTGAAAGCAGGACAGTTCACAATTGACACTGCCGAACATTGGGTGCATGTCTCAGATATGCGTGGCATAGGACAGTACGACACTTGACAACAGTGCGTCTGGTGTGAGTCACTAGCCCACACGTGCACTCGCACTCAAACACACGCACGCACACGCAATCGGCTTGACTGTAAGTAACACCTGTGGATACACTTGTATACATCTGTGAAAATAAAATGTGAAGCAACATTGTGTAGGTTTAAAGTTGTTCTGTGAATGTGTAATCCAAGTTTATTAACAATTATCAACATTTTGATGTTTGTAATTGTTTACTGTTGGTGAACAAATTGAAACTGAGTATCAAATCCCTCTCCATGCACATTGGTGATGTGTGTAAAGAACTCGTGCAGAGAGTACAATCGTTATACAAGCAGATTATTTTCACACGGCCGACCGAGCTAGAAGAACTGCAAAACAAAAGAAGTAGTGTTATCATCACGTCCCATCTGCTGAGTGAGCGTCAGGAGTTGTGACTAGGTAGTGGTCAAAAGTAGCACAAGTTACGCAGGTTAGACATGTCGTATATGTTATTTTTTAACTACGTAATCAGTTTCTAGATAGGTCCTAGCCAGCACACGCAAATTATTGTACATGTGTGTGTGGTCGCTCACTGCCAAGACAAGGCTCCACGAGGCAAACACCTTTATCAAAACGTATGTTGAGCCAACCAGAATTACTGTTACTGGCAAAGTTTGTGCCTTTGAAATACTTTTACTATTTCTATCTACAACATTGCAATAGTACCTTGTAAATAGTTTCGAAACCTCGACATTGCTGGCACTTAATTTACGTTGCCGACGTTATTTATGGTTCATTATCATGAGTTCATGTTTGATGTTGAGCTACAGAAAGGTCGTATATGCACCTGAAGAGTATCATTTATTCAAAATACGTCATTCTATTAGAAAAATATTACTATTTCAATAAACTTTATTGCTGCTTTCTTGCAAATAACTTCCAAAAATGGTCGTTGCGAGTGCTAGAATCTCTATTACCGGCGATGTTTTTTGTTTAATTTAGAGCCAAAAATAGGTCATATATCCGCTTCCAGTGTATCTATTTTTTCAAAATACTTCACTGTACTGTAAAATATTACTGTTTCAATAAACTTTGTTGCGGTATTGTTGCAAATAACATCCTAAAATGGACGTTGCGGGCGCAAGAATTTATGTTATCGCCAACGTTTATGATTTATATTGAACTAAACAAAGGTCTATGACTCACTTCAATGACATACTTTTGAAAATAATGCATTTGCTTTTCAAAATGAATGTGCATCATTTTATAAAATCACGTGATTTTTGCGCCAAAGACAAGTGAATGCCGATTCAATGATAAAAAACTGTAAATGTCGACATTTTAAAGGTTGGGATCGTCGATAATTATAATAACGACCTCTCAGAAATAACTACCCTATTCCCGGAAACTGTGAAGGGTCGTTAAATCGGGAGTTGACTGTAAATATTGTCGCCATGTTGGACTTGTTAAAAAGTTATTAATTAATTCTTTTTGAACAGATTTTCAAGGAAAGTCGCAAAAAAGTCAATAAATTTTACTTTGACAATCTGGTAGACACCCTGAATTTGTTGTGCAAAGTTCCATTAGTAAGACCCCAATTTTTGTAGTGTTTTGTGGGAAAATAACAACTGAGATAATTCAATTATAAATGTATATTGATATCCAGATTTCTTCTGATTAAAAGCATACCTCTGAACGATAGATATGACGGACCTTTGTTTAAAAAAAAAAAAAGAGAGAGAGAGAGAGAGAGAGAGAAAATCGAGCTCCCTTATGACTTCATGCTAGTGAAAAGTCCAATTACCTATGTGTGTATACTTTTTTTTCACAAAACCAGACTAAATATTAATATAATAATTTACACAAACTGACAGAAGACATCAGAACAAAAACTTACATGAAATTACAGTAAAACCTCTTTATAACAACCCCTTTTCTAAGAACCACCTCTTTATAATCTTTTCCTCAAGAACTGTGAATTTTAAAATATGGATTTTACTGTACAGTTAAACCTCTTCATAAAGACCGCCCCTATATAAAGACCCTATTGTAGGGAACCGTGAGGGGTCTTTATAGAGAGGTTTTACGTAATAGGAACAGTCTCCTGTTTTCATCAAAACTAATTTTATTTCTCTAATGTGCATATATTAGGCCTGCGTTAGTAGCCAGCACAACATCCATACTTTCAGTAATTCTCAAGAGTAAAAAGAAACAAGCACATGTATTTATTTATTTCGCTGTTTTATATAACTTTGGTATTAAGTTAATAAGTTAAAAACTTACGGATGTTTGTACGTCAACGTAGGAAGAAGAAGCGTACACTGCGGATAGGTAGTGTAAATGAATGACCGTTCACAAGATAGCTGATAAATAGCGCTACTACAGCATTTACCAACATTCAACTACATGAGAATGCCCATTTTGTGACGTTCTTGCGAAAAAATCTTTAAAAATTACATGTATAAGTGGTTGCAAGGAATCGCTATTGCAGCCAGTACGTTGCGTAAAAATAAATTAGAAGATTGGGAATGCACAGTACACGAGTGTCTAATTTATTTCTAAAAAATTGACAGAGTCATGGCGGAGTAAAAGTTTTTATTAAGACTGATGGGTAGTGTGATCATCCTGTCAGTGATGTGACAGGCACATTTTTGAAACAGACTTTCATCAGGTTAATTGTTTTAACTATGTACAACATACAACCAGAAAAAAAATTAATTTCACACTATTATCGCTGTGAGTCATGTAAGAATATAAACTGTAGTGGACATTTACTGTCAACACGAGGCGAGAGAGAGGATGTAGTGACATAGAGAAATATCCTAGAGGACGGTCTCACTACACTTGAATGAGTGTTCGTGCTGTACTGTAGTACGACCTCATTTTAGGGCTTAACACATGAGTTATGGCAGAGGGAGTAGGCCGGCTTGGCACGAGCAGCGGAGCACCATTTTCAATCCGTCACTGCCATGTTTATAGAATAGATTTTCACCATATTAGTGTTGTTTTTAGTATTGTTACTTGCCACGTAATAACTCAAGGTGGCGACAGGGCGGGAAAACCGGGAATAGTCAGGGAATTTTAGTGGCCTGAAAAAGTCAGGGAATAGTCAGGGAAAATTCCCCGCCCCATCTACTTTTTCGAAAATCGAAAAGCAATAGTTAAAATCATTTAAAATGAGACCTACATGAATGGAGTAGCACGGACTGGCAAGCGGACTGGCAAGCGTGAAGACACGTCGGGTGCCTTTCATCCATCGGACATCACGGTACCATAATCCCGGGGAAGAAAGCCTTAAGTAGCTGGACCCGCTGCGTCACATACGCCACTTTTATCCGTAATCTGTTCAGTTGTTTACTGCTCGCGGCTTTCTGCTGATGCAGAAGGCTGATAACGTGTCACCTTCGGCTTTTTTTTTACGTGCACGTCTCTCATCTCTCTCTTAGGTCCCCTCCTCAGATGCTTCCTCCTGATGTGGAAAGCTGATAACATGTTGGCATTTTTTTTTACGTGCGCTATACTCCGTCAGTGTGAAAAGCAGCTACCGGCTTGTAAAATGATACAGCTATCTTTTGTAACATGAGAAAGCAAACACTTGCATCCTGCCATGCTGTTTTATTTCTTGTTGTTTTCATCAACTTTAATTTGTAACACACAGTCGCCTATTGGCAAGAAGGGATGGTAGAAAGGTTGGGCGGAATTCTATTTTTAGAGCAACTGTGTGTGCTTGTTTGTGAATAAGATTGGTGAGGTGTCAAGGGGGAAGAACTTAACATGGCTGGAGATAGAAGAGGAACCCCTCTAGGAATGGGAGCTAGGAGGTTGTAGAGTTACAAAAACTGATTAAAGTACTGCTTTACAAGCTTATGGCAAGCACACTTCACAGGATCTCTCAGTGAGTACCTCTACAATACCCATAAAATTACATTTTTCCAAGGAATTTTTTTTTGTGTAATCTTGTATAGTACTGGGCTGTAATCATGTAATATGTTTATTATCGGATGAGAATTTTCTCCACACATAATTTAATTGTGTACTACATGAAATTGTAAATTTAATTTCCCAATGTAACAATTGTATTACTCTGAATTTTTGACATCAATTTAAATTACCGGTAACTACTTTAGTTGCAACTGTCTGTTGTAATTTTGATTTAATTATTTTATTTCAACATGCAGGATTAAAGTACGCAACGTATATTGTTTATATTGTGTAAACTATGTAATGAATCTGTGTTTCCTGAGGTAAGAAGTTTTTACACAAATATTTTGTTTATATAGTAGGCCATTTAATTTGTCGATTGTGAGAAGCCATAAGTTAGGTATTACTGTAAATTTCTTATCGTCAAAATGTACTTAAGAGTTGTAACTTTCAGTTCTAATTTTTATTTTATTATAGGCATACTTAATATACTTGCAAAAATAGAGCACACAAATTATGTTGTTGGTGTGTTTACTATGCAATCAGTGTTTTCTGAGGCATGTATTTTTCATGCAAATATTACAAATCGTAGAAGTATTTTGGACATACATAGTTGCAGCAAATGGTTTGTCACACAACCAGACAATACATGCAGACAAGCAAAGGATGCTTTCGATTGTTTACTTTTCTGTTTGTCTGCATGTATTGTCTGGTTCTCTTTGACTCACAGTTTGCTGCTATGGCGTTTATCCATAATATTTATTTGATTTTCAACTTGCCCCATTGCAAGAATGGTTTAGAATGATTATTACAATTTTTTCATAGAATTTTGTTATTTTTCTGCGGGTTTCTGGAGGGTATTCGTAAAATTGCTTCTTGGTTTAATCCAGGGTTCCTAAAAATTGGGTCTAGTGTACATCTTGTAACATCTATCTGTATCATCTCTCTCTCTCTCTCATTCTCTCTCTCTTAATTCAAGGTATTGTGTATCTTTCTTTCCAATTCATACTTTCTGTTTGTTATTCCATCAACTTAGAATCTGGTCCCATTTCTACAATGTGTCGTGGATAGTTCCTGAAAGTCACGTTGTAAAATCAATGGTGATGTATTCTGACTCCCTAAAAACATACATTTGTTCTAAAAAAAATTAATTTTATTGTTTTTAGTTCAATCAGTTATTAACAGATTCTGACCCGAAAATAAAAATTTGCTGTTATTGACCTTTACAGTGAAACCTTGTATGGCCTCTTGAGGGGAAACCAAAGTCATTTAATTTTCATATTAAATGTCCCATCAATTTAAAACACAAGTATTGAGGTGTAGTAGTTACTGGAGGTGACCATCGTAAGTTAGTGACAATCATAGGAGCCACTAGGAACTGTCAGTCTTCCGTGCTTCGTCTTGTCTTGATGTTCGGCTGTGGTCAAGATATGAAAAATAGGTTCTACTGCCCGGGCCTGTTTAACTCCTCGCAAATGAAGAGGTGGGAGCATTGTCGGTTTGCCATTTCCTTCACTGATAATCTTTGCTTCTTCTAAAGATAGGAAGAAGAATGGTTCAATATTTAATAAACAATATACTTGAGCAGTCATGTCTTGTGGCGTAAGAATGTGATACGGGTATCTCATATTGTTGACAGGTAGTAGCAGCCAGCCATTTCTAACACCAAACCTCAAACAAGAGGCTGTAATTGTGACATCCCTCTCGTAGTTTATCATGAAGGCCCCAACAAAATCGGGACCATTCTCAACTGTGAATACAAGTACAGTATGACAATTGTACAGAGTACAGTATAATTGTGAGTGACCTTCAGTAGGGGGAGCATGCGGGGACTGGCCCCACAGGGAGCAAAACCGGCCTAACCTGCATTTGAATAACCTTGCAGCCCCCTCCCCTTGGTGGTGCAAGGCCTCTGATTGGCCAAGACGTTGTCTAGGGGGGCGTGTCCTGAGCTGTGATTGGTTGTAGGGGTCTTTTGGTACGAATAGTACCTAAGTGCCATGAGGTCTG
>PNEQ01000197.1:0-14932 GCA_003012365.1 Medauroidea extradentata
TATGTGTGTATGTGTGTATCTACACATTTTTTTGACAGCCCGGTAAAGGAGATTGCTCACCCGTGAAATATTTTACATGCATTTTGACCTATTGTGGTACATGATGTGAGGAAATACCCTATGTATTAAAATAGTCACCCGGTGTAAGCTCAATAAACTGTAGTATCTAGTACGAACATTATTTTTTATTTAAATGCATGTAGGTCGTATGATAATGTTTTCCTTGCATTTAACTATTACAAAGCAAATTTGGCGAATCAAGTGAACCAATCAAAACAATTGTCACATTAAAAAAATGTAACTTATAGCTGTTTTGAAACATTGGTGACATACAAATGCGAGGAAATAAGTTTACGTAATCTGAAAACTTGTTACAATTTCTGAAATAATGTGAACTGATATTGACATTTCATGCATTTAAATTTAAGCTGTAAGCAGCGCCAATTGTAGTGGTATGAAATACTGAACTATTTAGTTAAAGTCATATTTAAATCATATAAACAGTTTGTCATATTGTTCCCTGATTTCACGCTTTGTACTCAAAGTTTACTCGTTAATGAAAGTATGATAGCGATACACATATAATATACGAAAATTGTTGCTGGCCAAATGTCATGAAGAGGGAGGAGGGGTGAGTGACAATATATCCGCAGCGTAGTTGAAACCAGGACGTGAACGTGCTACTCAAAGACCTAGGAATATGATGCAAAAGTACTCCGTACTAACATATCGTGGAAATATCTGAGCTGCATATTGCCTGCAAATGCAAAGAAAAAAAATTTAAACATATCGTTAAAAAAATATTTAATTAAAATGTGCTAACTCAATACGTTTTACCTTCAATTGACTTTAAAATATTCACTCCGCATTGTAAGTAGTCCCTAAATTAACATTTCAGATGTATACGAAGGTATGTAGGTATGTACACACGTTCTTCTATACTTCTATTTTCTTAGCCAAAAAAATTGTTAATTTTAAATTCCGTACGACTTAATAATAAGTGCATGCCATATACAGCACTGAAGGAGAAAACCAATTAATCAGAAGTCACATAACTCTAATGAGATGTGATCTGTGTTTCAAAATTTGCATTATTTCAACAAGTTTTGATGCTTGGGAAGAGGTAATGCGTATATATGTGCCCTTCAAACGGGTCTATGGATTCCCAGCAGCGAAAATTCCACGCAATCTCACCGGGACTGAACCCAGTTTATATAAGGCTTAATGCCTCGTCGACATCGAGATCATTAGAGATGGCGTCACACAACTTTGACACAATGACAGAAACTGGCAGAATAAATCATCCCAGGCCAGCATCCCAGTTTATATTAGTTTCCCACTCGTATGACAAAAACTCCTGTAACCACTGAATTTAATCCTATAGTAACAAAAAATAGGAATGTTGAGTTAATTTGAAATACCATCTGTAAAAAATTATTTAACAAAATATTTTAACTATTTTTATAGCTTCCATTACTGATGTACTATTGTCATCCACTTAATGGAAGTTGTAACATTTGCTTACTTCTGTTTACATGCTTAAGTAATTTAATAATTTTGGATAGTTTGGTACGTTTTTGTCCCTTCGTGATACCTTGGCGCCACTTGGACATTTTTGCTGAACATTTACACGATCTAGAAACGGCATATAATACACCAAATTCTGGAACACTGAATGTTACTTGGTTACTGTCCGCGCGCCAGCTCTGAGTCCCTGGCGGGTATGCGTTTTTCGTCCGTAAACATATAAATACCTAATATGAGCCAGATATCATGTCGACACACATACTAACCGTAGTAACGTCGTAAGTTAGGACGTGTTTGCCACTGTGTTATTGTAGCGTACGTGACGTTTAGGAGGGACAATGCATACACGCTGGGGACAGAGCTGGCACGTGCACAGTACGTGAACCGCCTGGTTTGGCAACAATGCTAGATCCTATGAAAGGAATGGTGTGATGGAAAGAGACCAATAACCGCCCAGGGGGAGGGGTGGGAGTCGGGAAAGAGTAACAAGGCAAGGTAAAAGATGTGGGGAGGGATGTGAGGAGTTGACTAACACCACGTGATCAAGTATGCGAGTGTGCTGCTCTCCTTTGTGGATCTGCGGAACTATGTCAGTTACGAAGATAAATGATTCTCTAAACACACAACAGATGTGTTAGTATCGGAAACCTGTTACAAGATGGCGGGGACTAATTCCTTCTGGTCATGCTCCTTTCTTATGGTATCCGTCTTTCTTCTTCTGTGAAACCACGGAAGTCCTCTTGTGGTGAACCTGTGACTGATCTAGGTAGGGAAGGTGACCTCTGCTTTGGCAGTTGTAGGGAAGATGGTGTCTGCTTAGCTGCCTCTCCCTCCCCCCCCCCCTCCTTGGGTGGTGAGTGGGTAGCTCCTTTTCTTATGCCAGGTGCGTATTGTAAACATTTGTAGTTATATTTGGTTCCTGCCTCTGTTTTATCTTCCCGGTCTGTTCATCTGTCTTCTGGGTTGCAATTAAGTGTTTCCTATTTCTGAACACATTGTGAGCTGTAGTTTCCACCAGATTATGACCTGTACTGGTTTGCTGGCCGAAGAACCTTGCCATACCTGGCTAGATCTGTAATCCACACTCAAGGTCTTGGCTGTAAGGGCTTTAACTCCTGTACACCATGCCTGTTATCGTAGTTACGTTTGGCCCATTCTTTGATGTGCTGATCATTTTTTTGAACTCTCTGAGACTGTAATGGTTCAACTGTTGTTGCTGCGGCCGTCTCTGTGGTAGTGTGGTACGCAATTTTCTTCCAAACAGCAGCTCCGCCGGTGAGAAGCCAGACTCCAATGGCGTGGCCCTGTAAGCTATCAATCCTAAATTTGGATCTGTCGTTTTTGACAAGATCCCTTTTGCAATCTTCACAGCGCTCTGTTTCACCATTAGACTGTGGAAATTTTTGGCTGGATGTGATGTGAGTGAATCCATATTCCTTTGAAAACCGTCGAAACTCCTCTGCTGTAAATTGGGTTCCACCATCTGTGCGTTCTGTCTCAGGAATCCTGTGACGGGGGAATATGTTCTTCACTCGTGCGATTAGGGCTTCTGAGGTGAGTCGATCTAAACACACTACTTCCAGGAATCTTGAGAAGTAGTCTTACACCAATAGATAGCGTACACCAGCTAGCTCAAAGATATCCATCCCCACTTGTAACCATGGTCCCTCTGGTAGTGTCGTAGGTTTCAGTGGTTCTGCTCTCTGGGTTCTCTTCTGCAGACATTGCTGGCAGTGTTCTACCATCCTCTTGATGTCCCCTGAAATGCTAGGCCACCATACAGCCTCTTCTGCCCTTCGCCTGCACTTAACTATACCCATATGGCCTTCGTGTATTCTTCTGAGTACGTCTGATCACAGCTGTCTAGGGATGAATATGCGACATCCCTTCATAATAAGCCCTTTGTTGTATGATAGTTGATCTCTGAACTGCCAGAAAAAAGTGTTTTTTTCAAACCCGTTCAAGATATTGTCCTTCAGGACTTGGCATTCCTCGTCACGCTCTTGTACCTCCCTGATGTTCTGAAGAGCCACATCGGAATAGGGAAATTGTTGCATGACTACATCCACAAAAAGCTCTTCTTCCAGAATGTCTCCATTGTCCTTCTTTGGCAGATCAACAGGTGCTCTTACAGCGTAATATGGTACAAAAAAGTTCTTCCCTGCCACATGTTCCACACTGAAGTGATAACACATTAGACGCATCCTCGTCCTCTGCAGTCTTGCTGTTAGATCAGTCAGTGGTGTTAAAGTAAGCAACTGCACTAGCGGCTTGTGATCTGTCAATATTCTGAACCTTGTGCCCAGTACATAATCCCTAAACTTCTCGCAGGCCCACATAATTGCCAAGGCCTCTTTTTCCACATGAGCATACCTTGTTTCTGTACCACTAAGGCTTTTTGATGCAAATGGTACTGGTTTCCACTCCTCTTATTGGCATTGCTCCAGCACACCTCCTAAGACCAATGAAGAAGCGTCTGCCAAAACCCTTATTTCTGCCCCCTGTTGATACAGAGCTAATCTGAACAGTTGAGCGATTTCCTCCTTTAATTGACGCACCGCCTGCCGTTGTGGTTCCTGCCACACCCATTCTGTGTCTTGACTCAGCAAGGGTCTTAAGAGGCTGGGTCTGTTCCGCTAGGTTGGGGATACATTTCATCCAGTATGTAACCATACCCAAGAATCTTCTGAGTTCTGTCACGTTAGTGGGTTCTAGCATATCCCGTATAGCTGCAGTCTTGTCTGAATCTGGCCCTAATGTGCCCTCTGAAATCACGTGCCCTAAGAATTTCACAGTCTTCACCCCAAATGTACATTGGCCGTGTTGAGAGTGATGCCATGCGACATCAACTTGCTCAGTACTGCTTCCAACTGCTGGTCATGTTCAACTGTACGACCACCTACGAGGATGTCATCCGCCTGATTGACGACACCTGGCATGCCCCACACTAACTGTTGCTGATAATGCTCAGGCCCTGAATTAATACCAAATGGTAGATGGTTGAAGTAGTATCGGCCAAAAGGGGTAATAAATGTTGTGAGAGGTGCACTAGCTTGTGACAGTGGGATTTGCCAAAAACCACTTGAGGTATCCAATACTGAAAACCACATGGCATCTTGCAGCTGTGCTAGACTCTCTTCCACTGATTGTAGCTGAAGTATTTCTCTGAGAATAAACCTGTTCAGTTCTGTAAAGTCCACACAGATCCTCACTGAGCCATCTCTTTTTGGTACCAAGACCGTTGGTGCACACCACTCTGTAGGCTCTTCTTCTATTGGTGTTATCACATTATCTTGTATCATTCTGTCAAGTTCCTTGCTATGTAGGGGCAATGGGACACGTCTTGGCGCCACAACAGCATAGGGTTTGGCACCATCTTGTAGCTGAATATTATGTTCTTTTCTAAACTGGCCTAGACCCTCAAATATTGATGAAAACTTGTCAATACAACTTGGCACCTTGCCTGTTACTTCATCTACTCTCTTCACAGATACCATGTCTAGTTCTTTTATCGCAGGGCAGCCGAGTATTGGCATCTGTTGCTCTTCAACCACAAATATTTCCTGTGTGGTTTCCTGGTTGCCATATGAAAGTGTCACCATCGTAGTACCTATCACCTTTGTGCTGTTTTTTCCCGCTCGAAACAGCCTTCTTTCAGTCGAGTGGACGTCTAAATTTAAATTCTTGCATAACTGTTCACCAATCACAGTTACATCTGCCCCTGTATCCACTTTGAAGGACAGTTCTCTGCCACAAATTTTTACTTTCACATACCATGGTTGTGAACACACTTCCAGTGCCACTTCGCCTTAATAATAATCCTGTGGCTGCTCTGCCGGCCCCCTATGTTCGTGTTCCCACTCTGCCAGTTCTTGCACCTCCCCATGAACACAGCACCTACCAACTTGCCCTATTTTATTACAGCGATAGCATTTTGCCTTATTGGCTGGGCACTTGGACCAATGATGGTTTGTTTTACTACCGCACTTGGAACATTTTGAGGTTACATTGTGACCTGTGATGGCCCCACCACATCTGCCTTGTTTATCTTGAAGTGTAGTATCTGTAGTCTCGGTCGCGGCGCTTGTCCCGGTGGTTAATACCATGCTGAACAGTCTCCACAGCGCCTGGCTGAGCCCGTACCAGTGTTTGTTGGCGTCTCACTAGCTCTGCTTGCCGAATACGCGTGACTGCTCGTGCGGACGTTAATTCTTGATCCTTTTGGAGAGACTCTGGCAGTTTATCATCACTTATGCCAATCACTAACACCATGGTAATTAGCTTGTCTTTGAGGTATCGCAAATCACATGATTCTGCCATCTTACATACATCGTTGATAAAAACGTCTGCTGGCTCATCCTCTTGTTGCAGACGTTTAAAAAACTTGGCACGTTCGTAGACAATGTTCTTTTTAACCGTGAAAAACGTATAAAAGCGTGCTTTCACTGTGCTGTACTTCTTAGAATCTTCCTCCGACAATGAAAACGACTCAAGCATTTTGTCCACCTCGGGGCCTATGCAATACAAAAGCACATTGACTTGACTGTCCTCACACTTTTTATTGAGATCCGATGCCAACTAAAACCGTTCAAATCTTTTAATCCACTTGATCCATTCTGCCGGCACTCGAAAATCAAAACTTTCCGGTGGCACAATTTGAAATTATGCCGACGACGTCATGTTGATGTTGCTAAACCCAAACGAAAACGTGAATTTTTGATGAATATATTGCTTTGCGCTAAAAATATATTTTCAAAATCACTGCAAAACTAAAGAGTGAGGTTTTAAAATTGGAATTCTTTCTCAGAAATATGAAACCATATTTTGTCCATGCATTATTTCTGTAATGTAATTTACTCTATAATTACAGACATTGTGCAGTGTCTGTGTAATTAATATACTTTCTGGCAAGCCACAGCATGTTCTGTTATTCCTAGTGTTTCTTTTGTATATGTTCATGGCAAGCAGTACTATGATTCTGCTATAGAGTTTCGTGGCAAAGCTTTTTTGGAACAGATGTAACGTGCAATTTTAGGGATTTATTTAAAATGTGTAATTGTAGATAAAAAATGCAATTTGAAAATAAAAGAAGGCAAAGTGAATTGAGACAGAATCTGTTCTCTGAGGGCGGAGCTTTGAAGAATGCTAGACACTGATTGGCCGGAGGCCCGCCCCCCTCGTGACCACTGGACTGGGAGGGTGGTTTGCCACCAAGAAGAGCCGCGATAGAGAAAGTGGGTCGAGGCATTTGGCCGCAGACTTCGAGGGAGAACGAATGTCTCCAATTTTCAGCTATTTGTTTCGGATATCAGGGGCGGCGGTAAGCACCCTGTGGTAACATTCGTCACGAATAATTTTGCTGAGTAGTGGAACTGAAAACAGACGGGCGGCAGTAGGCACCCAGAGTATGTGACGTTCATTTTCTTGAAAGAATAAAAATCAGTATTTTATTGCATGCCCTACGAGAGCAGTTCACAATAAATTCACTGAGCCAGGAAACGAACATTCCGTTTTTTTATTGCCGAGATAGATAAGCCCTGGTTACCTGTGTGGTATGTACGAGGAACGTTGTACAGAAGAGTGCAAAAAAAAAAAAAAAGGAAAAGAGCTTTGAAAAGAAAAAGTGTCCCATACAGAATGCCGTATTTACGCGAGTACAAAAAATAAATTAAGTGTTGGGTGTGAGAGGTGTATCGTGCAATATATGCTGTAGAGCGGAATGTCTCCCATAATTTTTTCTCAACTCGAAGCCAATTTCTGGTTTATATAATCATTAGCAAACTTCCTCAGTTCTAAAGAGAGAGAGAGAGAGAAAATAGAATTTTTGCAAATAAATCCTTAAATATTTGAATAAAAAATTTGAATATTGAATGAAATTTACACTGGTCCTCTTGGAAAATTAGTAGAAAGTCCTTGAAAAGTCCTTGAATTTTAATTGTATGTTGCTGTAAGAATCCTGGATAAGGGAGGGAGGAATAATGGTGCTTTTAAAAGCCTTAGTGCAATGGGTTAGTGAAGAAGAGGACATGATGGAGGTAAAAGGAATAGGTAGTACTCGCAGCATTCAGGCCACCAAGACAAGTGTGAGATGCAGTTGACGGATACAGGACAGGTTCGACAGACTTGGGGACAGGCAGTGGGTTGTGGCAATATGTTGGGTGTACAGTGGATTGAGGGAGCAGAAGGAATATGTAATGTGATTCAGAGAATGTTAGTGAACAGTGGCTTGGTGCAAGCAGTAGAAGAACCTACTAGATGAAATGAGTATAAGGAGGGGGGTGTCCATATTAGATGTGGTGTTAGATTCTGGAATGTTATATTTGATGTGGTAATTAGTACTGGAAGGGACCAGTGACCATAACAATCCAGTAGTGTAGTTGGAGATTGGGGGGGGGGGGGATGGCTGTGAAGTATAATGATGAAATGGTGTAGAAGTACATGAGAGAAGATAAGCTGGAGGCAGACATTTTTTAAGAGACTGTTTTTAGACGTGGTCTGAAGTGGAAAGGATAAAGTGGAGTTACATTTGAGAAATGAGGGTAACATTAATGTTGCTGAAGAGAGTTGTTGATGGGGAGAGGGGGTGCACTGTATCATGGACAGGAGATAAATAGATTAAAAAGAAAGAGCAGACAGATGCGTGTGGAATGGAGGAATGACATGTTGATGTGAGCTAAGGAAGCAATGAGGCAGATGGGTAGCGAGCTAGAAAGAAAGATTAGGTAGGGAAGAAATAATTACGTTGATCGTGTGATGAAGGAAGGTAGAGTGAAGAAGTGGAGGGAAATTGTTTGATTATCTTAAGAAGGTAATGGTAGGGGAATGCCAGTGTTGAAAAGTGTAGACGAACAAGCTGCAACAACTGATTAGGGAAAGGCATAATTGCTGAAGGCCCAGTACTTGTCAGTGTTTGAGAAGCATGTTGATGGGAGTTACAGTACGTATCTAGGGGACCCCAGTAGCCTCTTAGGAAGCTAACACAATGCGTCCAGGTGGTATTGAAAGAAGCACAGTTTAGTTTGGTGGGAGGAGCTATGGTCTAATATCAAGAAGTAATATTTCACAGATCTCTGGAGGAGAGGAAGTTCTCACAGGATTAGAAAGAAGCAAGTGGTCTCAATATTCAAGCAGGAGGAGGATAGGGGGAGGCCTGGCAGCTACAGACCAGTGAGTATTATATCACATATTGGGACGGTATTGGCGAGACTGGTGGTCCAGTACGTAGTGCAGGTTATGAGTGAGACTGACTGGTTACGGATTACAGGGTCATCATGCAATCATTTGTAGACATCCTGTATTGTTAGGCTTACAAGGAAGAATGTTAGGATTACGGGACATGCACGTATGGGAAGGGCAGGTAGAGAGAGTGGCGTCTAAGGGAAAATAGGCTCTAGGCATGCTGGGAAGGGTGTTTGCAGTGCAGTGAAAGAAAAGGCATATATTAGAATGGTACAACCAATGTTATAGTACGTGGTAGCAGAGTGTGACCCATACTTGGAATAGGAAGTGCAAGAGCTGGAGAAGGTGCAAAGATGGGCTGCGAGTTGGTGGAGGATAAATAGAGAAGGCAATGGCAGGCTGGTGAGGACGAAGAGAACTAGCAGCGATCTGTGTTGTTGAAGGAACTGGGATGGAACTCATCGAAGGAAAGGAGAAGAGTGTGGAAAGGCTGGTTAGGAAGTAGAAGTTTGTGAATGGAGACGGGGGCTGGGGTAAGTTAGGCTGCCTGTTAACTAAGGCAAAGTTTTGAGGAAAATGGAAAAATAGCGAAAATATCCTGGGGATCAGCAGAAGAGAGCAGTGTAGGCAGCATAAACTTCAGAGGTCAGTAAGCGAGTGGAATTTACTTTTGAAAGAGTAACAAAGGTGAAGGAGATTGGAAAGTTTAGGAGAGGTTTATGAAGTTGCTAGAACTTTCCACCAAATGGTTACCCATTGCGAGTGAATTATTATTACTAAGTAGGCTACCTACCTCAAAGTCCTGGTGAGCGAGGATAGGAATTTAGGCTGTATGTTAAATTTTATTTGATGCATCTCAATACCTGTCTTGCCTATGCATGTGCCTCCACTGACTTTTTGTTATAATCTCAGATCAAACCACATTGCCAGAGTCCAAAGCTTTTTAAGTTTTTTCTCTTCCTCCAATATTTTGAAAACTGAGGAAATTAGTATTTTTACAAAAACACTTGATAACACCTACTGATAAATTTTATTCCACATTTTATTTCCTTTAGTAGCATTCTCATGACTATATATTATATATATATATATATGTATATATATATATGTATATATATATATATTTATTTATTTATTTAAGTGATTTCATGAAAGGTGAGTAAGCCCACCAAATATAATTTAACATTGAAGTCCCTATTCTTGCTTTTACCCCAGCCTCCAAGCTAGGCAGTGCCTTCAAAATTGTAAATATTTCAGGCTTTATGATTACAGTCTAACCTAAGAGTTTGCTAACCTATTTGTACTGTACTCATGTTCAAAACAGGCATTTTGGTTTTTAAAACAGTCATGTTATAAATATCTGTTACCGATAAATGTACAGTTAAAGATTTAGGTGTGACATTTGCTCAGCACACGGAGCCTGATGTTGCACAACTGCGTCATGTGCTGCTGTTTACTTATGTTGTGTTCTTGGGAAACATTAATAATAATAATTAAAATTTCACCAAGCTACTGTATTTCATATAAATTATGATATATTCTTAGTTTAAAATTAACTTTGTATTTTGTGATGGTGTAACTCTTAAAAAAAGATTCGTGTTGAGGCTTTTATTGACATTTTTATTTCTTAGTAAGGCAAAAAAACAAAAAAAAAATTGTAAAGTGGAAGATAAATTATTGTCATTTATCTCATTTTTCGTGCAACAAGAGAACATTTTTGGAATTTCATTGAAGCGTAGTAGGACGTAACCACCAAATAAACAAGCAGTAACAGAAGGAACACTGTAAACTATTTTATTGTTACTATTGTACCAGCTCTCTGTACGTACAGAAATATAAACAATGCCACGTGGATTGTAGTAAATAGTTTAAATAACCACTTGTGGTACTGGAGATACTGTAATTAGTTTGTTTATTAATTAAATATTTAGAAGGTACACATGACGATTTGAAGCTCAACATCGGATAGTAACTAATTCTATTAGAAGCTACATGATGCAGTTTTTTTTAAAATAGTTTTTGTTGTACCAGCTCTCTGGGGCATACAAGAAAGTAAACGAAGCCACGTGGAAATTGAGACGTTGGTTTAAACAACCGCTTATACTTCAAGAAATCAAGAAATGCTATAATATTTTTGTATCCCAATTTCATATTTATAAGTGGTAGGCCTTAATGTGACGTTGCTCAAGTGTAAATTTACTCAAAATTATAAAATAAAACCTACTAAACTTCAGAGTAACGTAGCTAATTTTTTGCAAATTCCAACACCATGACAATCCGAAGATAAAATGAGTACGATAAAAATTGTAATGTGCCAGTTAAGCATTGTATCTAGAGTGTCTAGCGTGTGTATAATGAACTGAGCAAATAGTTCACCAATGACAACGTAACGGGCCATCAATTTGATTACAGTGTGTGTATTTTCTTGGTAATTGGTAGCTGCAATCAGTACTGAAAATTGTAGACAAACTTACTGTAGCAGAATAATTCACTGTAATTGATCATTCCTAGAAAGAGTAATAATTGGGCTACAGAGATCATTCAAACTCTGCCGGACTCTGTGAAAGCTTTAGATTTTGATTAAATTAGTGTTAGATTAATGGTAAAGAAAATATGTAAAATTTGAAATGGATTTTGATGATGATGAGACTGGAGAGAATTGGGTTTCGTCACACTGCAGGAAGCAGAGGACAAGCCATGTAGGTATTTGTCAAGGGGTTGGCGAATTGCTGAGGGAAGAGTGCCTCGCATGCCCCACTGGGCAAGTGTGTTGGACAGAGACAGAAATAAGATGGCCTGGAACGGTTTGCCACCAGGCAGTTGAATTTAAAATATAAATTAAATATAATTTAAGTTATAAGTTAGGAAATTTGTGTATTAGAATAGAAGGGTATGAACAAACATGTAAATTGGTGATTTTAATTAATAAATTTGATGCTTGATACACTTGCAAAGGCCTGAGTTCTTAGCCGTCTGTAAACCGAATTTGAGTGGAACAGAGTTTCTGATTAGTAGAGGTCAGTGAGGCCGGCTTGGAGATGCGGTTTTAAGAATAGAGAGAAGCATCTCTGTGCTCGAGGCAGCCTGGTGTGTTGCTGTCCTCGGGACTGGGCCTCATCTCGTGGAAGCGTCACTGGTAGTGTGTCTGTCCTGGAATACACTTTGCAAGCATTAACAAGCCGGCCTATAAAGGGAGCCATTAGTTTTTTTTGTGCTTTGCCAGACCAAAGAGACGGGAATCGCGCCCATATGGACCGAGTCGTGACAAAGTGTTGGAATCGGTCATTCATTGTTCACATGTGGCGTAGAGTTGTGTGGTTAGGCTTAGTCGCGGATCAGTGACTTGGCATATTCTGATCCACTGTGAACGAGGGCCATTTGCTGCCGTTTCAATTAATTTGTCATATAAATATTGACTACTTTATTTCATTATGCCTGCAGCGCTAGATAGAGGCAGAACTATTTCAGTCAATATTATTGGTCAAAGGAACATAGCATTAATTGTTATCAGAAGCTAGTTAAAAATTCATGTCTTGTCGCTTTGTTACTACTTTTTTATTCTGTGACATAACTACGCATAATTAATTGAAAATCATTTAACTTCAGGCACTACTATTTAAGCTTATAACTTTTTTTTGTTGTTTCACCCTTGAGATTGATGCGTGGTTCAGAAACATTGTGTTACTTAATACTTATTAGCCAATAAGCTCATTCATGGAAATCCCTCCCATGTTTGTTGATATGTACCCTGAACAGGTTAAAGGTTTTGACAAGAACTAGAATTTAGTACGAACATGTAGAACAGCGTACATTTAAACTAAGAAAATGCAGTTATAAACCATATTTTTAAGAATGAGTATTGGGTCCGAGTCTCGTACATGTAGTATTTGCTGTCGTAGGCAAAATATATTATGTACATACTGTATGTTACCTGTTAGTAGTATTGTAAGTGGCTGCTCGGGAGTTTTTCAGCTTAAAGTTAATTATATTTTAAAATAATGAATAATGTTAAATGCTAAGCTGTACTGGTAGCATAAAATTTTGGTGTAATACACGACAGGAGTGTAACTATTTACATGTGTATTGTCTAAATAAAATAATTTGAAGTATAAGTTAGCTTTTCGTGTTTTCTACAATGGCATATTTTTGTACAATACTTCTGTCTGCATTTTAAACTGACATAAAATTTAATGGGGCAAACCAACAACTTAAAACATTTTTTCTGACATCTGGTGAAAAGTATAAAAAATGTGTGTGTGATATTGTCTTTAATTTTCTGTACAATATTTCATCTAATTGGAAAGCAAAGTTTTAATTTTACTGAAATCTGCCATAGTAAATACCTAATAATGGACTGTAGCTGAGGAGTTAGAGACATTAGTATGAGGGACTGACGTGTCTTGTTGCAGGGAGACACTGGGTGGGGCAGTGCGGGGCAGTCAGCTGCTGGGGCGTCACCTGCGTGTGGTATCCCTGCTTCTGTCACCCAGCAGGCAGTACCATGAAGTCACCGGGGACATCATCTGTCCCAACGTGGTGCAGGGCATCGACCACTTGCGTGACCCCAGGTTAAATAAGGTAGGCATGAGCCATGTCTCCCGCCTTACATAGGCCTACAGCAGGCTTTAACGAGGTGTCTGTTGCCTGAGATGACGACTGGTGTAAGTCGAATAAACAAACTGTTGCGCCTGTTAGCGTTGCCAGTTGATGTACCACAGCTGCTGCAGCAGTAGGCTACTTGTATCAAGGTTTGATGATACTCATTGCTCTTACCAGGATAGATCAGTCCTTGTGGTTAGTTGTATACTTGGGTTCTGTGCATAATATTATTGCTCTTTATCTGCTTAAGTGAGAAATAAACTAACTTCTATGTCTCCTTCCTTTTTTTTTCTCTTTCATTGGATCTTACAAGCAAGGCTTCTTCAGCATGGGTTTGTTTTTTTAAGGGGGATTATTCCCTAAATAAATAATGTTAAAATGAACTTTAAATTATGTATTTTGTAGTAGACATAAATTACAAGTATTGGAGAAACATATTTTTTTTTTTTTAGAAAAAAATTTTAATATATGTTTTGACACTTTAAACGAACTTTGCATACTAATTTTGCAGCCATTACAGCAAGAATCAGAATAAAAATTTTTCCTAATTACTGCATTCACTTGCTAGATTAAAGTACGAGAAATTGCGTGTCACATTCGGTTTTTAAAAACAGTTGTTTGAAACAGTTTACTAATGCATTTTACATGCTAATGTAAATGCATTTTTTCATAAATTTTTGTTATGTAATTTCAGTAGCAAATTTAGACACTGTAACCAACGATTTGAAACAAAAATACTACACCGTATCATACTGTTGCATTTAAATGAATTTTATAAGCAATAATATTGCAGTTTGTTAAATTGGTTCACGAAATATAGACGCAAAATCAAATGTATGTAACGGTGTGTTAGGTTGGCTAATAGTTCCCTGTGAAGTGCTTCCATCTGGCGGGATAGACGCGAACTATTTGAACCGTATGCAAGCATGTTCCTCCCCCTCTGTCGGACAGGACCTGTGTCACGTACAGTTGTTGGAAGGGGAGGGGGGCGCGAGACAGCCAGCATACCGTGGTAACGTGGGAAACAAAAATACTTGCAGCCAGGCTGGCTTACAGTGTTGCCATATCTTTACAAGGACGCCTTCGCTTTGTTCAGGCGCACGGTAACTAAGCCCTTCCTACCTACCTTGATCCAAGCCAACAGGACTCACGACCCTGCCCAGCGCTGATAATCTGTATTACCAGCGTTGATAATCTGTAATTCCAGAGACAAAAAAGTGGTCTGTATTAACACTTGTGTTATTATTAGTACGTTTACATGTAAAATTTAAATCGATTTAAAAACACTTGCAGTTCAGAAAGTTTTATTTAAAAGGCCTATTAGGTAGGAGTTTCAAAATTTGGGATCGTAACCATATGAATCGACTGTTGAACAACATGAAAATGTGGATCGTATTAAACACGAATTGAAAGTAAGCAAGCACACATTCGGCAATTTTAGTTTCGAACTACAGATTTTATGTTTACTGCAAGTGCGTGTTTGTTGCAGATCGTCTGTAGGAATGCGTGATCCTCAGAAGTAGTTAAGTTTTATTATAAAAACACAGTAATTTCCTTGTCTCCATGTTCAATTTATTTTGTAATGTAGGCCTACTAATATAACAGAATGAAAAATAAAATGTTATGT
>PNEQ01000197.1:15932-32434 GCA_003012365.1 Medauroidea extradentata
CAGAAGGGACAGACAACACTAAGGTGTTGTGTGTCGGCACGACTGAGCTGACGAGGTATGGCGTCTCGAGGATGGCAGCACGATGGCAGTGGTCGGTGTCGAGGCTGTGTGACGCCAGCGAGCTGCAGGATGGACGAACAACACTTGTGGTGTTGTGTTGGAGTGCTGCAGAGGTGGTGAGCTGTGGAGAACAACACTGGCGGTGTTGTGTCGAGGAGGGCAGTAACTGGTGACTTGAGGAGACTGTCTACCTGGTGATTCAAGAGAAGATGTGCTTCGAGAGTTCGCTATTGGTACTGCTCGGAGGAGGTGTTAAGCTATGTGAGCTATTAAATCCAGTACTTGATTTAACTCTTTTATTTATAATTATTAGACCTCTATCCCAAAAGATCTCATGGGTATTGCCCATATATGAAGTTTATGTCTCAAACTTGTAACAATATAGAATATAGTATCACCATCAATTAACACGTAACTAAAATTTAGTTACTCTTTTCTATAGTACACACGGGCGAAGCCGCAACGGGACAGCTAGTAATATTTATATTGAAATGGGATATATAATTAAGAGTTTAAAATAATAAAAAAATAACAAAATGAGTATTTATGTCAAAAATTCAAATTGAAGAAATTGAAAATTTACGTAAAATGATATTTAGAAATATAAGGGGCCATGTCCTAGTACACATTTTAACCGTTCACTTAACGTGCAATGACTTTTCCTGAGGAATATATACTAGAAGTGTTAGTACACTTTCTCTAAGTAGAACACATCTACAGGAACATCAGCTACTCCAGTACAAACAGCAGTTATATTATCCACAAAATTCTTACTTGATAAGTAGTGCAGCAATAGTGTTAAACTACTTAGCACTAACTCCAGCAGACCACGTGGCTGCTACTATAACCTACAAAACACCTCCACAGCTAGGACAACCGCAGTAAAAAAATTAATTTATCATGTGTACTTGTAAATTAACTGACTCTGAGCATGAAACATTTACTCAACAATGTATTAATTCATAAATTATTCAAGATAGACTGCAATTGTAAAGAACATTGTGTGTATTGATGAGCAGTGTCTATGGTTTGCAGGGACTGGCGTTCACGCTAGAGGAGCGACAGCAACTTGGTATTCACGGGCTGATGCCAGCTCGCTTCAAGACTCAGGAGGAGCAGCTGGAGTTGTGTAGGATCAGCGTGGAGCGCTACCAGGAGGACCTCAACAAGTACCTCTACCTCGTAGAACTGCAGGTAACGTCACACTCAAAGCTAAGTTGTCACAGTACACCGTACTTTGTTCAGCACTATCTTGGGCAATGTGTCCTATATAAGGTGGTATGTGAGCCTCCAACACAGCATTCATATTTGCCGTCTAGCATGACAGATCTCTTACCTGATGGACCTTTTTTTCAGTTTACTATCATCTTTTGTACTTAGACAAAGGAAAACATTGATACATATAAATTTCAGTGGTTTTTTAGTTTAATTTCCTGAAGGGTTAGGGAAGATATGCTTATGAGATCGTGCTTTTGTTAGTTCGTATGTACGTATGTCTTTCCTGTCTGTTACCCAGTACACGGTAGCTCAATAAAATAAAAACAGAATATTTTACCGTGTCAGGTGAATACAAAGCTATATTCATTAACAGTATGTTCTCTGTAATCAATTTAATGTACTGTAATAATGTTAAATCTTAAATGCACCTACATACTTATACTGCTGTGAATCAGACGAGTTTTGGACATAGTTGCCTTAAACGCTGTTTGAGTGTCCACAGTGGATTTCATGTAGCCTTATTTGATCCTTGTACAGTAGCTAAAACATTTGTTTCATATTTAGTTTGATACATTTGGCCACGTTAAAATAAAAAATATTATTTGTTGACAGTATTTAAATTAATGTTTTAGCCTTCACTATTACTGCAGTATTTTGTAATGGAAGATGGATTCTGTATTATGTTTTTATGCTTTTAAAACATTTCTCTACTATGTTGAAAACTGGCCCACCCCTTAGATGATTGTCATGGAATACAGAATATTTAAAAATTTTAGAATTTTTTTTTGTGTAAAATATCTGACTGAACTTGGGTAACTGGGTAAGCCGAAGGGCAAACTATAGACGCATGATAGATAGGCATCGACCGAGTGGTTAACTGCTATTCAACAAGTAATTGCGGTAATGTATTGGCCTGAATATAAAACAATACTTTCTTCCAAAATAAAACAAGGTTTATGAATATGAGGGCCATGCCATTTTATTTTCAAAATTATTGTAAATACAGTATTATAAAATATACAAGGACTAGAATTTCACACTTGCACAATATTTTGTGCATATTTTACCTGCCACTTTCATTTCAATCTGGTAAGAAATATGGCAGTACCATTTAAAATATTGTTAATGGTATAGTAAAATATAAACAAACAGACTTTCCCTTTTTTGATTAGCATCATATACATGCATGTAGTAGTGTTTATTGATTTAATACTCTAATTTTTTAATTTTTGGAAGATATACAAATAAATTGACATGTTATTAAAGTGAACTCTTCAACCATTTCAGTTCAGACTATTATAAATATTAAGTTTAAATATGATAATCATAGTTACTTCGTGTTTTAATTAATATGTCATTTATATTCTGATGCGTGGTTATTTATAGTTACGTATTTATGTTCACTGCTCCTTATAATTGATTGGTTTATGTTACTTTTAGCATATAATAGACATTTTAATATAGAGGTACAAGATACTATCAAGTACTATTTTCAAATTGATGAAATTACTTTTACAGTATTGAGTGTCCAATATACCTGTCATAGTTCTTATGGTCTTCTTCCAAAATACAATTTTAGCTCCAGAAGTGTGGCCCCATAAAGATAAACCATAAACGGTGTACATGAAAAAAGGCATTATAAAAAGTTTAGCCCACGTTAAAACTAGCTCAGTATAATGCTTCAACATTCTTAATAAATAGATAACTCATGATAAGCGGTTTTTGCAGATTTATTGTGTGTGCTTTTCAGTGTATTTTATTACATAATTATATATGTAAAAACTGTATTGCTTTATTTCCAAAAAGATGTTTCTATATTAAATACATTAGATTCATTCAGAGGATGAATGGCCGCAGGGCTGATACCAAACAAGCAATAGCCAATTCCAGCTTACACATTCTAGATAAACCAGTTGCTACACTTGCAGCCTCCCACAGACTCTCTTGACATCTGTTGCAACACCAGAGTGGTGAGAGCCTTACTATCTTCAGACGATAGTGCAGAGCTGTGACGCTGGGTACTAGCCCATCATTATATCACAAAATCAAGGCAACCACCAGGCCTCAACATCCCATAACTTTCAAATATCCTGCCACACTCTAGTTCGTCCCTCGACCACTAGTGCCCGGTTGCGCAAATGAGTTCAGGTATTGATCTAAGATTATAGGCAAGGTGATCTATGATCAGTGTCCTGAAGTGTTGCACAAAACTAGATCAGCACATGATCGAAGTCATTTTGAACGTGATCCTGAACTGTCAATATTTCTTGGTTCAATAAATGATCCAAGATCACAGCCATTACCAAATGTATGGTAGCCATATTTGTTGTAATTTCGAAATGTATGTGAATTGATTTAATGATAATTTATGTATGTCAGCGAAGGTAGCGAGTATAAAAGAGTTTTGCCTAGCAAATTAGAAGTTAACATAACAAATAATTTCCTGAAAACATTGTTTTGCGCATTTACATGATTTATTTGTAATTAGGTTAGGTCATTTGCGGATATTAGTCAACAAAAAAATTGTATTGATGTTTCGTTTGTCAGTACGTACAGTTACTGTTTCGCTGTTTTCCTCACATTTACAGCAATATAAGCGGAAGATATCGCATCCCACGCCCATTCCTTTTGTTTTATGTGAACACCATCTGTTTTTTTGTTTTCGTAAATGTGAAGTCTTTCTTCCACTAAATTGCTTCTCTTAAAATTTGCCATGCCTTCAACACAAAGCGTTAAAATTCTGTCAACAAATACACCGTTCACATTTACAAATTCAATATCAATAATGTTATCCAACCTAACCACTCATAATTTCAGAATCTGTATCAAATTATTCTTAAGAAGTAGTGATGTCACAATTGTTCTGACCAACAGGCATTTAACATTATTCTGCTTTACAGTGTTGTCAGATGTAACGTTTCGTCGAACCACAGTTCTTATGATCCCAGACAACTGCGTGAAAAATGTGTTTGTCCATCTGTATTTTGTGTTCTCTCGCCTGCAAGTACTGTTTCTGTAAGTACTTGTGCATCTCTGTCTACACGTTTTAGCATTTCTTTATTTTTTTGAAACCATGTTGAAACACCAGTATCACCAAATTCAACCAATATTACATCATGGAAAATGTTTAGTCTACTAGATTTTACTGAACCGTATAATTTGCTTTATGTTATCGATTAATTTATACGGGATCTGTATCATGGATGAAGATGGTCGCTGATGTAAATGGAAACATACCTCGTGTTGTATAGGAAATTATTTTCCCGTGTCGCCGTGCGAAGAATCGTTGAAAAATACGTCGCACACTACGTCTGCTCTGCTGCGCTCTCAAGACTCGACTATGCTATGTCCCGTTGATGACGTGGGCTGATTTGCCCTGGAATGTGATTGGCCGGGAGAAGCACAAATAGCTGGCCAGGGTTTGGCAAGACGTGCTCTCTAGCAGCCTTTTTTTGAAGCTGCAGCTGTTACGTCATATATAGTAGAGGGCAGTGTTGCAAGCGCTGTGCAAATTCAGGATCTGATCTACTTGAGACGTTTGCCACTTCAAGTTCCGGCGCTAGTGGTCTTCTCCCTCCATGAACTTGTTGATGTCATCAGTTTGGGGAGGGGAGCAAACTAGGTGTAAGTGCTGGGTTTTGGTGTGAGTGAACCAGAGATGGCGAGGCTTTTATAAGTAAAGTATGGGTATTAGATTTAAGACTAATTTACTATTTTGAGTTGAAATTATGCCCGATGGGATGTTAGTTTGTTGGTTCAGGTTTTGGTAAATTAATTTTGGTTTAGTTGGTATGTTTTGTGAGTTATGTTTTCCTTTCACGGAGATGCCATGATCGTGGACGTAGATGTTGTTGCCCAAAGTAAAATTATTGTATCTATTCAGTACCATGTTGGCCTTTGTAAAATTTGATGAGTTAATCTTATTGATAAAAGGAGCATTCACTTGTAATATAAGAGACGGCATATTGTATTGTCGAAAGTGTTACAAAAAACATGTAAGAAAATATAAATTAAAAAGTAATGAACAATATATTTTCTCAGAGGTGTTAGGGAAATTATGTCTATAGCAGTATTGTATGAAATCTTGACAAAAGACTTTAGGTAATATCATTTCATTGAAATTTAATTTTGCAAATGTAATCTGCAAGGTGCTGTTTTGGCTTTATTAAACTACATAATTGTTTTATTCTATTTGAATGAGTTAAAAATTTTGTATCAAGGCACCATATTGGCTTTATACATCAGCTGTATTTATTGTGTTGCTCTCACATAATGAATTAATTTTTTCGCCATATTGGCTTTATACATTAGCTGTATTTATTGTGTTGCTCTCACGTAAAGAGTTAATGTTTTCGCCATATTGGCTTTCTAGAATTTCATGTATTTGTCTAAAATGAAATATATAGAATTTGAGTTGGGCCACAATGAAAACGAAAATAAATAAATATGTATTTTTTTTGTTTCTATATTGGCCTAAATTATATCTGCACGAACCTAAATGATTTAATATTATTTATTGTTTCCGCATGACTTATCTCTGAGGTTTATCATGGTTTCTGTGGTATTCTGGCAGTGGTGACCTAACTGGCGGGTACCTTGGTAGCCTTGGAGCAAAATAGCTTACCATTGCGTACAATTTTTCAATGGTGTGTGTTAATGTCTGGTTTAAGGTATTTGTATCTTTATCATTTATGTTCTTAAAAGTGATATAATCTGCAATAAAATCATTTTGCATCTTTTACGTAATCAGATAATTCATTAATATACTTCATAAACAATAAAGGTTCCAGGGTAGATCCTTGCAGAACTCATTTGAAACCAGTACCTAATAAATCTGAGCACGAATTATTTATTTTAACAGTACATACTTTAATCTGCTTTAGATGTAGACATATTATTTCTGAAACCGTATTGAGAAATAAATAAATTTTTAAATTCGAAGTATTTTTATAGTTACTTTTCAGTATACCTTCAACTACCTTAGACAATATTGAGATCAAAGAATGACTCTTTTAATAGCAGTTCTGTAACTTAATGGGTAAATTTGCCACAACAAGCCTACTTACAAGCGTTAGTTGTAGGCCTACTTATAACTTCTTGTTTATTGTTCAGAAACTGCTTCGGAATGTAAGTGTTTCTCAGTGTTTTGTAAGGCATGAGCTCAAAACTCTGTTATTTTTGTAATTTTGTATGTAATCACAATTTTAAGTTATTGATTAAATACATTACCATGAATACGTAATTAAAACCAGACAAGTTACGCTAGCTGCTGTTGTGTAGTGTGGAACTTCCATGGTAGGATTGCAGTCTGTATAATACTGTACCTCTACTGTATGTACAACAGGTCTTGAAGAAACTAGGACATGATCATGTATGGGAAACAGGTACGTATAGTGAAATGTAGGTTCTAGTTGTTGCCAACAGTAATGTATTAAAATATGTACCTCTGTACTTTATTTCACATAACTGCAGTACATTTTGTCATTTATAAGGTGTTATGAGAATTGTACTGCATATATATGATGAAATTGACTTTTCAGTATTGTTTGAATACCTAAAATGTTTACTGATATTGTAAACTGCACAGAATGTAACTACTCAGACTGCCAAAGTTTACTAACAGCAATACCATTGACCCAGCCCTGGTGAAATTTAACCCACCATCAAATTGGAACACACCTTCACACCCACTGGAACTATTCATCTCCTTCATCCTGGTCAATGTCTCAGATCCGTCCTTCACTCAGACAATCCCTAACAATAGTAACCTATCAGCTGCTGAACGTAAAGCTATAAGCAGCCTAAAGAACAATAGCAACATTGTCATACTACCTGCTGACAAGGACTCCACCACTGTTGTTCGTAATAAATGTGACTACATCTCTGAGGCTGAGAGACAGCTGAATGATCACACCACCTACCAACCTCTACCTACAGACCCCACAGACACATTCTGCAAGCAAATCAACCACTTCCTTTCCACACAAGGACCTCTCCAGGTCCTCTCTGAAAACTCTATTAACTTCTCACTCCTGAAAACCCCACCATACCTGTGTTGTACCTACTACCCAAGATCCACAAGCAACAACAGCCACCTCCAGGACGCCCCATCGTGGCAGGATGTGGCAGCTCGATGGAACGTATCTCGGCACTTGTGGACGCCCATCTACGACCATGAGTGCAACAACTGCCATTGCACATCAAAGACACAAACTACTTTCTGGAACGCCTTAAAACTTGGACACCATCCCTCCCAATTTTTATCAAGTCATAATTTATGTCACCTCATTATACACCAACATACCACACGCAGCAGGATTATCAACTATAGAACATTTCCTCAACAAAATATCTCCGGACAGCAAACCATGCACTGCATGTCTAGTCGAACTAGCCAGACTCACATTAACCAACAACTGCTTCAGGTTTCAGAACCAAGTATACCCACAGGTCAGAGGAACAGCCATGGGTACTCGTATGGTCCCTCCTGTGCTAACTTGTTCATGGGCAAACTGGAGGAAAACTTTCTGAACCACCAACCAACACTACCATTCTGCTGGATGCACTTCATTGATCCTTATGATCTGGACCTCCACAGAAGATACCCTTACCAGCTTCCTAGATGACCTGAACTCCCACAGTATGCTCAATTTCGCCTGGTCGTACTCGCAGTCTCACGCAGTATTCCTTGATGTGGAACTCACCCTCCATGATGGCCTGATTCAAACCTCAGTTCACACCAAACCCACTAACAGTCTGCGATACCTTCATTTCAACAGCTATCATCCGTTCCATGCTAAAAAATCCCTACCATACAGCCTTGCCACTAGAGCCAAACGAATATGTTCCAGTGAGGAGGACCTTAACAGACAGTGTGACCACATAGCTCAGGCATTCTGTGACAGAGGATACCCGAAACAACTGGTCCACAACCAAATCCAACTAGCCATATCTGGTAAGGGGACACCTACCAAGGCCAGCAGCACTGACATACCTCTAGTGGTACCCTATCTTGAAGGTCTAGACAAACTCAAAGCCATTCTCGACTCCAGTCACAAAATCTAAATATCTTCACCTCTCACTCAGAACTTATTTTCCAAAGCCCCTAGACTGGTATTCAAACGCCTTCAGAATCTCAGAAACAAACTTGTACGCCCCAAACTACCATCTAGTCCAATAGTCAATACACCCACCACTATCAAGGGGCCACATCCGTGCAATAGCCCACGCTGCGGCACTTGTGCCATACACCAACCATCCACGTCGTTCAATAACAGACTCGCTAACCAAACCTACCCCATCCTGGGTAGCTACAACTGTGCCACAGAGAACCTCATTTACCAGCTACAGTGTAAACACTGCTCGGCTGAGTACATTGGTCTCACTACCAACACCCTCAGGCAGAGGATGAATGACCACAGGGCCGACACCAAAAAGGCCCTAGCTGGTACCAATGTGGACTCACTAGACAAGACAGTTGCAGCTCATGCAGCATCCCACAATCTAGATTTTGATTCTTGCTACACAACCGGAACGGTGAATGCCTTTAACACCATCCATCAATAATGCAGAACTAAGGCGATGGGAACTGGCCCACCATACATAACAAAATCCAGACAGCCACCTGGCCTCAACCTCCGATAACCACAATTCATTTTAAAATCTGCCGCCTACCTCTAGTTCACTTCCTGGCCGCTAGGTTAACCAATTACCGTCCACCATATTGCAGTACAGTGTCTTCTCTTCGACTGACGAAGCCATGCGTGGCGAAACGTAGCGATTCACGTTTCTGCGCAAAATGTGTCATCCTTTTCGTGTGTGTAACTGTCAACCTCCATGATATTCTGCGAGTGCATGTTTCTATCTAATTTTAAGATGTAATTAGTTGCCTAGCAGCCTTTGTTTCCCTATATGTAAAACTAAGTGCGCTATAAAGCATTTTATGCATAGGAATAATTTTTTCTTGATTAAATAGAATACATGTAAGTCAGTGACATACAGTTTGCTCATTAATTAAGTTTGATATTGAAAAAACTTTCAGTCCGTCATTCTCAAAGCAGTCAGAACAAGACGTGAAACAAGTCTTGAAGTCATTGTTATGTGACTTTCAATTTTAGTTTGCTTCAAACTACTGCTTGTGTGCAGTTTTCGCATAGACTGCATGCATCATATTGCACTCTTCTCTATGTAGCAGTTTGTACTATCTTACATATTCATTATTCAATATTCATTTGAGAACTCTTTTATCACAAGTGCAGTTTTGTAGTACACCAGAACTCTCTGCGAGTCATTTAAGTCTCCTAATCTGAAGTAAATACACAACTTGGGTTGCTCAGAATACAGTGGAAACACTATAACCTAAGTCGAAATTATGTTGTCCAACACCTACATTATAATGATCTTCTACTGTATTAATTTTTTTTCCCTGTTGGTTGTTATTTAAAGTATAATCACTGTAGCTTGAATTTTTTGTTTTGTAGCAGTGTAATAATACACTCTCCTTTGTGAATGTAAACAGTAGAAAAAATTAAGACATTTTTAAAATGTTTTACTAGTCTACTTGACAATAGTGCTGCAATTTGTGACAGGACCGAAATGAGCGTCTGTTCTTCCGGCTGGTATCGGAGAACGTGGAGCAGATGATGCCCATAGTGTACACTCCTACAGTTGGTCTTGCCTGCCAGAAGTTTGGTCTGATATACAGGCGGCCAAGAGGTCTCTTCATTACCATCAACGACCGAGGCCATGTGTTTGATGTGCTCCGTAACTGGTACGTTCATACTCTCCTGTTTACTTACTAACTTTAAGTTCTATCTAATTACAGAAAGTAATTTCATGAACATTGCCACACACGCAGCTACCTCTTTCTCTATGCAAGACCGCACAATGCAAGTATGTGGTGCAAGAGTGGAATAACTGACGTCAGTAGTGACATAATGAATTTCAGCTATTTAATAGTAAGGTTATGTATCTCAGGGTTAATTTTGAAGTTACATTTGCACTGCTCATCTAAAGTAGGATCCGGTATGTGTGTGCGGGGAACACCAGTGTATGTCTTACCAACCGAAGTTCTGGAAGCGTTTGCTGGTGAACCTAGAAATACTTGCATGCAGAACCACCTAAAATATACTCCAATACTACTGAAAGAAACTACAGCCCAACAAATTTTAAAATAATTTATATCGTACTATGCTCGTAACGAAAATGACACACATAAGATGGCTGAACAAGATGTGGTATTAGTAAGACTAACGTAAAGTAATATAAATTTTAACATAATTAATCTTACTTGGCTGACTCCTAGTATTGAAGAATAAAACATCTGGATCCTTCAGAAAGCAAATTAAGTAGACCACATTGATAATACAAGATGAGTGTAGCAGAATATACCTAAATTTTATTATGTAATTTAGAAAAGATGAAATTATTATTTGTAATTGTGCCACGGCTAAATCTAGGATTTGAACATGAATTCTTAAACTCAGAGATGCCCGTCGGGCGAATCATTTCCAGAGAGTTACACGCTTACAGACTGTATCAAAATCGGAAGATGGCGTCGTCAATTACGGTCAGGCTCCAACTACGAGACAAAAGGCTGGCGAGACTTAGCTTTATTCTTCATGTCGTTGAGCGAAGTACTGCGCCGTCTGGAAGTTCTCGTAGAACTGCGAGGATAGTGTTTTCTCCGCGTCCTGTTCCCTATATCAGCTCACGGGCTGACTGGTGCCAGCGAAATAAAGTCTATATACGCACCATACGTTCAGATGCGGTAGTACAAATCTGCTAAATATCCAAAAACTATTGCTGTCAGGCCCTCTTCTTTCACAGCAAACTACAATTCCGACACGTCTTCGCCTAATCAGGCGGCCTGATGCACCATATATATCTTGCAGCTAATTAAAATCCTAAAACGAGAGCACGTACATCGCGTGACTCTCTCTCCTATATTCGCCGTAGAAAAAGCCTCCTTTCCTCGTATAATGCATTCAATACGGAAACATTAGTCTCTTCAGCCAATCAAAAAGCTACCCTTCAGAGTTATTTCAAAAAGTAGCAATGTCGTGCCTCGAGCCACCTCCAAAGCACTCGCATATCTGCACTCGGTAATTTATAGAGAAATTACTTCAAACTGCACTTTCTGAACTAAGCCTTTCTCTTAGTAATCTTAATGCACTAAACAAAAATAGTTAACCTATGTCAGCCATCTCAAAAATGAAATAAATTTAACAGATAAAACTCAGAAAATAGAATACTCGTAAAATTAAATTACAACGAACACATCTGACGTAATAAAATAGTATAACGGGGCTTAAATTTGGTCATATGTTACAACATTTAGACAGAAATGCTTGGATACTTACAGAATTGTACTTGTAATGTGCAGGTTGTCCTCTACCTATTGCCATTGGTTGTTTGTAATTTTGTGAACTGATAAGTGCTCCTTCAACTGTCAACTGGAACTGTTATGTGCATGCTGCGAGCCTTCCTTTCTACTTCCCATTTCCCTTTCCCCTTTTCCTTTGATTTTATTTGGTTACTTGTGTTTTGGGCTCCTCCACCCACCCTTCTACTTCCCCTTCCTTCCCACCTCCTCTAGCGTTCAACGGGCAGGACCGGAGCGAGCTCGGCCAGTTGTGTCTGGTCGACCGATGGAGGCGGTGCGCTTCTTGCTAGGTAAGTGCTCTCGCTCGTGGTTGCATTTTTCTTCTGTGTTGGTTCATATTTGGTTGTTGTGGAAAGACCTTCTAGTCAAGTCTGATATGCTTGTAGGTTAGTGATTTTAAGGCTCGGCATCAGTCGCCATATTGAATTTTGTTATTTTTCACTCTTATGAAATTCTGAGAAGAAAAATGTGGAAAATGTTACTGTGATATCAATTCTATTTACCTTATGCTACAATAAAAGCAATGTAGTTGAGCTTTCAACGTATATTTAAGCCGTAATCAGTCGAGCAAAAAAAAAAAAAAAAAAAACTGAAAGTTGCTTGACTGATTAGGGTTTAAATATTCGTTGAAAGTTCAACTGTGACACATTTATTGTAGGAAAAGGTAAATAGAATTGATATTATAGTAACAAATTTCACATTTTTCAGTTCAGCGTTTCATAAGAGCAAAAAATAAAATAATTCAATATTGCGACTGGCTGCGGTCTACCACAATTTTCATCACCATGTTTTATTTGTATATTTGTACCAGTTATTTTTTTTTCTTGTATTAGACACAAAATGGTACTAAATCTGTCTCTTATAAAAATTTTTTTATTTCGCGAAATTTTGGCATAATGACTCATTAAGGCCAAAATTTGCATGTTTCCATTTAAGGACGACATTAAAACCAACTCACTTACCGAACTGAAAAAATTCGCAGTGAATAACGATGTTGTAGGCTACAAGTTTAGCTATGTTAAACCACAAATAAAAATATTTTTGTATTTAAAATAATACTGAATTTTTCAAATTTTTGTTTAAAATTTCAGCATTTTTATTTAAATACAAAAAAAAATATTCTTTGTTTTTATGTACATGACATTGTAGGCTGTGACATCTATATCCACTGTGAATTTTTGCAGTTTGGTATGTCTGTTGGTTTTAGTGCAGTCCTTAAAACAGAAACATGCAAATTTTGAATTTAACAAGCCATTACGCGAAACTGTGAGAGATAAAAAAATTTTGTGAGAGCAAAATGGTCACATTTTCCATCTAAAATAAGAAAAAAAAATATTTCGTACAAATAAAAAGTAAAAACATGGTGATGAAAATTGCTGTAGACTGCGCCCTTAAATGCTGTGTTGCCCGGGCGAGAGTTCTGTCCTAGTATTGCTAAATTTTCTCTCCCTTCAAGTATTTTGTTAGACCATTAACTTTGATAAAATTGGATGCGTTATTTCAGGCCAAATTGTTCTGCATAACGATCTGAAGTGAAGTGTAATGTTGTATATTTGCTGTTTGAAGGGTACAATGTGTTCGTTTGATAGTGCTGGAGTAGAGTAAGTACTGCAGGTAAGAGAAATATACACACAAATGCACATAGCCAATACATTTTTTTCTCAGCTTTAGGATGTCTTGCTAGTGGTACCAGCCATCAACAAAGAAAATTACCTTGACACATTTTTAGATTTCTCACCGTATTGAATAGTGTATGGATATATTTGTAAAATTTTGATTTGTATATTCCTTGAGATGGTGGACAAGATGGACTTTGAAAGTTATCACTTTAATGTTTTGTAACCATAAGCATAACCGTGCAGTGCAACTCTTGACAACTTATGTTTGCAGGCCTGAGCCAGATGTGCGAGCTATCGTGGTGACGGACGGTGAGAGAATCCTTGGGTTAGGTGACCTCGGGGCTTGTGGCATGGGCATTCCGGTGGGAAAGTTGGCTCTCTACACTGCGCTGGCCGGCATAAAGCCCCACCAGTGTCTACCCATCACCATTGATGTTGGCACTAATAATAAAGTGAGTATGTACTTTAGTGATGGGTAGTTCGCGAACGACTCGGTCAAAATGAATGTCTCACCAGAGCGGCTCATGAGTCGTTCTTCTCCAGAGATCAGCTCGCGAGTCTCCTCCCAAGTAATCAATGTTTGAAAGCTGAGAGTTGGTAATCAACCTCACTATCCCTATTCATGGTTACTTTCTTGGGTAAGAGATATGGAAACTGCAAGTGTAGGATTTAATTATTGCGTTATTTTTCATGCTGCATTCCATTTTCGAAAATCAACCAGTTGGTAGAAAATTCTTTTGAAGCACTACTAGGTACTCACTTCTAAAAAGGACTTCCAATTTTTTCATGACGTAGAACTTTTACAAACTGCCGTATTTCATCGCACATTCGTTGCAATCACGTAATTGTCGCATCTATGACATACCGTATTTGCCGGCATATAGGACGACCCCGCATATAAGACGAGTCATGGTTTTGAAGGTACAAAATCTTGGGGGGAAAGAAAGAAAGAAAAAAAAATATTAATTTTGAAATTGCAGACAAAAAACATTTTTTTCTACTGCCCGGAACATTAAAATCTTAGTTTAAGTATTTTTAATGCATTTATTACCGTTATATAAACATCATAGGAGACACACAAACAAATAACATCGGCTACTACTGCCCTCCGGGCACCCAAGATCCAAGGAAATGCACGGCAGCGGCCGACTTGCCGGCAGCTGTGTGCGACTGAGGCACGCCACGCACTACATGGCAACGCCGGACCTCAACAGCTGCTTGCAAGGTCATTGCATTCCTGTGCGTTGCTGTTGTCTGCCAGCCTAGCGCTAGACAGACATATGAATATGTGTTACGGTACCTAGATCCTCGTTTTTTTCCGCCCGAGAGTTGTAGGCTGGCTAGACAATGTATCTCGGCACGCGCTCCAGCTGCGTCGATCGCCGCTTCACTGCGAGGTAAACTTGTCCTTTGTTGTGAATGACGCTCATCAAATTTTTGTACCGTAAATTTTATTTAAAAAAAAAACGGGGCACTTGTTTTTATTTGTGACGAAAAACGCAATTCCTTGAAACATCATACAACACCACAGCTTAACTTTCATACGATTTTTAGTTTTTAGGTTATCAAAAATTTTTGCACCTTCATATAAGATGAGTAGCAATTTTTGAAGGCCGAAAATATGTAAAAACAGTTGTCTTATATGCCGGCAAATACGGTAATGGTAGAAATACTTTTGTTGCATATTGTAATCGTCGCACCACAATGTTTTGTTTATGTTTCTGCACCAGAGATGTTAACTAAGTTAAGGTACAAAGTACAATTCTATTAGAACAATATGGTTGCCGCAAGAGTCTGTTATAGTTACAGTAGTACCAAAATATTCCACTGGAATGAAAGTGGAACATTGTAGCGCTACTAGTTTTAACAGTCCACCATCTGGTCCGTTTATCTCGCGTGTGGACATAAGCATATCTATGACGTCGCAAAATAAAAATGAAGTTTTTAAACACTACAACGAATGATATTGGAAATACAACAATTTTGTTCTGTCGTTATTGTAAAATCACTTTCTACTTCCAAATATTTTAAAATCTCAGTCAGCAAAGCAAAAATAATTAGATTTTTTACAGTACGACTTGCAGAAGTTGAAAATAAAAGCTTCAAGTGAAGTGGAACTTGGAAAACTACTGTATTGATCCGTTTTCTAATAACCGAAAGTACCTATTTACTGGTAAATTTTTCTTCACAATTTTTACTCCGTAAGTACCGGTAAATACTGCTGACCATAAAATGTGTTCCCATCAAATGTACATATTTAATTATGCACAAAATCAGGTTGTTAAACAAAAACAACATAACCTTCAAGGTCTAGTTAGTTTTATAAAGGTAATATATCAGGGTTCATACGTCAATATTATCACCAAAATTACTGACTTGCTTTACTATAAATAGGGTCAATGACGAAAAATGTTACTTAAAAAAAATTACCGTGGGAATTTTCCTAGACTAATGGTCGCACCTACGATTTTTTGCATTAAATTTGGCAAAACATATATGACGGTTATGCGGTGAAATATGGTATAACAGCATTCTTCCGGAATTATGTCCAAGAATCAAATAATAAAAAAAAATAAAAATTAATTTAACTTAAGTATTAATAAAATAACGATTTCTTCGTATAATAATGGCAGTGCGGAGTAGCGAGTTCCTATTGGCACGAATTTGCGTGACTTTCTGGTTGCTCGTTTGCAAGTGTTTAATGAGCGTGAACTGGCGAGCTGCTGGAGTCTCGATGCTCTCGGCTCGTCATTCTCTCGCGAACGACAGTAAGGGTGGATTGCAGAGTCAAGTGATGAAAATTTTTAGCTTAACCCCTTAAGTGTCAGTTTTTTTTAAGTAAATGGGTTCAAAAAATGACAGGTTTTTTTATTTTTGCAAAAAATCATTTAGTTTTTAAGGAAAACGAAAAAAAATGGCAAAATATTTTTAATTTGAATCTTTTTTTATATTGAATATTTTTAAAATCATTATAAGTACTAAATAGTTGTACTATATTATTATTTCATTTTGTCATTTATTATATTGTGAAGTGTTCAGCCACTTCCCTATCTTGGTTAAATCTTTAAAAGGTGTTTTTATTTTTGTATTTAAATTTATATTATGTAAATCTTTCTTAACATGCTATATGCCATTTTCAGGGTGAGTTTGTCAGGTGTCCGGTGTGATGCAACAGAATTCAATAACCTAGTAATTGGGGACATGTTAATTTAAATTCACCT
>PNEQ01000197.1:33434-52711 GCA_003012365.1 Medauroidea extradentata
GAAAAGATGAATTTAAATTAACATGTCCCCAATTACTAGGTTATTGAATTCTGTTGCATCACACCGGACACCTGACAAACTCACCCTGAAAATGGCATATAGCCTGTTAAGAAAGATTTACATATACATTTAAATAAGAAAATAAAAACACCTTTTAAAGATTTAACCAAGATGGGGAAGTGGCTGAACACTTCACAACACCATTGTTAGAATGACCATGAGGTCTATATTATAAGTGACAACTAAAATTGAAATATGTAAATATTAATCTGGGGTCTGGGCCTGGGCCACGCTACAGTATTATAAAAAAAATATTTTTTTTTGCTCGGTGAATAAAGGTAGGTATTACTGTAATACACTTATAAAATGTTTCATTGTTGAAAACTTTTTGTTTGTAATGTTTCGAGTTTGTGGACAGGTGGTAGATTGTTTCAAAGTTCAAAGCCTTGCTAGGAATTTTGTTGCAGTTTGAAGACTTCGGCAACCACAATGCTTTTCGTTTCCTGGATAAATATCGGAACAGGTACTGCACCTTCAATGATGATATCCAGGGGACTGCAGCCGTAGCAGTTGCTGGTCTTCTTGCTTCTCGCAGGATCACCAATAAGAAACTTTCTGACAACAAAATTCTCTTCCTTGGTGCTGGAGAGGTAACCTTTGGTATTCATAAGAGTTGATTTTTATTTAATTTGTTCTGATTTGCAACATACATGTGACTATTATGATTTTCAGGCTGCAATTGGTATTGCTGACCTCACTGTCAAGGCAATGCAAGCTGAAGGGACGTCACAGGAAGCAGCTAGAGGGAAGATTTGGATGGTTGATATAGATGGCCTTTTGGTAAAAAATCGTCCTGAAGGAAACCTGGAAGGTATTTCTTATAATCTTAGTTTTCTAATTTTACCATCCTTCACTGTCCCAAGAAGAAGAATAGTCATGATTAGAGTTTTCACTGATTTTGGATGACCCAGAAAATTTTTACCTGTAGTATAAAAATTTACTTTTTCCTCATAGAATTCATGTTGTGCCATCAGGTGATAAATGACAAGATTTAGTCAAATAGTCAATTGGATTTAATAGACGCTAATATGTAGAAAAATTAGACACCGACAGGTAGGGGTACATAATTTCATTCATATCGAAATCGCGAAATTTGGAAAAAAAAAAAAAAAAAAAGTTTAAATGAGGTACTGCTTGCATTTGTAAACATGCTTTTTGAGGTTATTTGTCAATTTACATAATTTGGTTTGCACAAAATCATCTATTACAGTGAAACCTCTATCCATCGTTTTGCAACAGACCAATGAGAAAAAATGATGCATGCGAGAAAACGAAACTCGCCGGAAACACACAACCCCCCCCCCCCCCCCACTTAAAAAAAAACTAAAAACATAACCTTAAAAATTATTTTTAATATGTCCATCACACGAAAATTTGCGCTTTAAATATGTGTAGTGAATAAGGTCGTAGCTCATTTGTATTACCGACGATCTAGTTTGGATATGTCAGCATGCTTTTCACCGGGACATTTCTCTACTTTCTTTAATATTTCAAGGCATTCTTCAAGTGAGCTAACAGATTTTGAAGGCCGCAACATTGTTACAGCAATAATTTATAAATTCATTTCACAGACCTTAAAATAAAAATAGTGTACTCCACTTGTTAGCAAAATTCACAAAACTGTTGCTATCTATGGCAAATGTAACAAGAACAAGATAGGCTACGTATTTACAAGACAAAACGTAACCTCTCCTACTCGTGTGCTTGCGCTCGGCTGCCTTCGGCTTTACTCGCAAGTGCAAAAAATGGCGGAAGAAAATTCCGAAAATTCTTGACGTTAACTGCAATTTATTCACACTTTACTGAAATGTGAAAATAAAAGCACACATTCACAATAGAACAAAATTAATTTGTACACAATGCATGTTCGAAATCTATTAAAAATAATTTGGATATCAACTTAATAAAATATTTCCTCTATAAAGAAATTACGTTTTTCTGTTGGTGGCAACATGTTTGTTGTTCGTGTAACAAATGTACGGCAATGTTTGTGTTTACTAGGGGTGTGCAAATAGTGGTTTTAGGGTTCCGAATAGTTTTCGAAGAAATATTAATTTTTTTTGAATAATTTTTGAATATTTTTCGAATAGTGTTTCTTAAAATTTTGGTATACATTTGCCAGTGCATAATCTTGTATTTACAAGGAGATGTAGAAAGGCACTTTGCTTTATTAATGTAAGCATAAATAGTTAGCAGTTTTTGCTTGACAACCGTAAACATTCCTGAAACATATGTGTTTTTACTATGTTGTACCTGTTCTTACAGCAATGTACTGCTCTTTCTTCTCAGTTTTCTTCTTGTGTTATGTTTGTGAGGAATCACAAAATAGTTTTTGTAAACAAGTGGTTATTACAGATGGCACTGCTGATCTAGTTGACTACTTCTCTACGCGTATAAAGACAGAAAAAAAAAGTACTTTTCTGTAATATTTTTGGAAGAATTTAACGACAGAAATTTTAAAGCTAAATTAATATGTAGTACATTATTAGAATACTACGAAAAATTAAATCTTTGTGTGTAAGAAACACTGTAATGCTAATGACTAAGGTAAATAGCAAGCTTAGATACTTATCCTGTACCAGTCAAAACTATTGATTTTAGACATATAGTTTATTGATGAAAAATGTTTCCAGTGACATTCTAAGTAGTCATATGTAAAAAAAAATTTTTTTGTTAGGTTAGGTTAACGTTAGCTTAAGTTAGTTTAGGATAGATTAGGTTAGTTTAAATTAGATTAGGTTACGTTAAGTAAGGTAACCTGACCTAATCTTACATTAGGTTAGGTAAAGTTAGGTTACCTAACTTAACCTAATCTTACTTAAATTAACCTAAACTAATGTAAACTAACCTAACAACCTAACCTAACAAAATTTTTTTTTACGTAGGACTACTTAGAACGTCACTATTATAAACACATTTTCCATTTCTAAAATCAATAGTTTGGCCGGTACACGATGTAGAGTAACTGGCCTCACCAGCCATGTGATTTCTTCTTTTTCTTTTCTAGCTTAAGTGGTGTCTATGTGATCCCAGAGTTAGTCTAATACAGACCATAATGCCAGCCCACGCATAAGAGCTGTCGCCACTCTCCTGGCAAAGGGGTTGATTTTATGTTACCTTCAGGGTTCAATGAGGTCTGAGCACGAGAGTTCCCTGAAGGGGAGGAGAGGCTGCTAAATGTCCCAAGGAGAGTGGTTTCCCCGGTAGTCGATACAACACAGTCTCTCAGCAGAGCGGGAAAATTCTCACTTTTCATAAAGGGGGTAGGCGTGTTGACTACTCACCGTTTCTAGAAGAGCTCCCTTAGGAGGCGGAGTTTTCGGTCCGACACAGGCTTCGGCTCGAAGTCGGCTTCCCTCTTCAGCTGCTGGATGCGGGGGTGTGGTAATGGTGTAGGTTTTTCTGGAGTTTTTATCAGACTAATTAATGGTAGCTGAAGGCGGTGGAGGTTTCTAAGGATGCGACTGAAACTGTCTTGTTTACGTCTAGGCGGCTTGTTCTCGGTGTCTTTGTAATGACAACAAAGTTCTGATAGTGTTGTGAGCTTTTCGGCGGTTCTCTGAGGTGGGGGAATTACTCCCACAGGTATCTCACTGTTACCTGCAATGGCCTGTCGGCGCTTAGCTGCGTCTTCTGCCTTACGGTCCTCTATCACTGCTCGTTCCTCAGGCGAGATATTAAGTACTAGGCACTCTGAATCAGACATTAGTATTTAGAAATGAAACTATGAAACACGTTTTGAACGGTATATTGTTTTCCCTTGATACACTTTTACATTCACTGACTTTATACACTGGTTAATACATTCGGCTTTTCACATACACAAGTCTTTATACACTACTGGTTTACATTATTCACTTATACTCGACTGCGTGGTCATTTATGCACGGAGCACCGGAACTTCTCACGGACTTAGCTCTACTTCCGCATCCGGCGGTCACAGATATGCGCCTCGTGGCGACTCGCGGTAGGGTGAGTTCCCTAATACTGTCCGCGTGGCTAGGGCGCGTCTCCTTCGAACTGCGCTTTCGGCACAAGAGTAGGTAGGACCAGGTTTCCGCTTCCTTCTCAAGAAGCAACCGGTATAGAGGATGGGTAGGCAGGTTTAGGCTTCCTTCTCAAGAAGCAACCCACGGAAGATAGTTAGTGGAGAACAGGTAGGAGGGTAGGTTTCCGCTTCCTTCTCAAGAAGCAACCCTCTCGAGGTTGGGGGGTGTCCGTGTTGCCAAAAAGAAACAAACAAAGCACTAAATAAGCACACAAAATTAATAATATTACGTTTACAATAATTATATACACACTTTCTCTCTTTAAAGTTCATAATTTGCCGCCTGGCATTATTTGCATTGTGTCCATCTGTTTGTTTACATTGGTTATAGCGGGCGTGAATATATACATACAAAACTGTAAATATAATAATCTCTAAACCTTTAGTTTTACGGCAACACAGCTCACAATACTGGATTTAAATGACCCCTTGGGTGAAAATAAGGTAGGCCTAACTCTTACGTATTACTAATATTACGGGGCAGAGCGTAAAATATATCTAAGCACCTTGCAGGGTGCGTCAGAGCCCCCAACTCACTAAGGCAGCTACCACTTATGTATATATTTTTTGACCCTATAAAATCATGTGCAATTGTGAAGTGAAGCCCCACATTTCATTAGTTACTCGGTCAGAGCGGTGAGCCTGCCTGGCTTGCAGAGTGCAAGTGCATCGTTTGTTCGTCGAAGTCCCATAGTTTGATTTTGAATAAATTTAATTTGTTAAAAAATTGTAATAATCTTTGCTAACATCAAGATCTGTGGATGGACTTTAGTCCTACGAGGCTACTGAATGCCGTCATGAAGAAGGAAGCCATATTTTAATGTAAAACTTTTGTAACTAATTAATTGTATTTATTGCGGTGGGCTACCTAGGACTAGTGTTAGCTAAAACTCAATGATTGATGATTTTAATTATTTCAATCAAGTCAATTTTGTCATAGAGACTCCTGACTAGTCTCATTTTGTTCAGCTTTAAATTTCAGGAACTTTATCTAAGTAACTTTTTGTAGTAATACGTAAGCCAAAAGGCATATTTAATATTCTCACTTTTCATGTCGGTTTGGGCTTGTGGATTGCAACAGGCATGCGACAGGCTGGCGCCTGTACGCCACGAGGTTTCCGGCGATGGCGGCAAATGTACTACTCCGCCAACGGCGCCTTTTTATTGTTTCTTAAATTTTTGACTAACCTGTAAAAATTAACGTAAAGTGAGAATTTATCTATCAAGTTATTAAGCGCCAGGAGTCATAGGATTTACATTGAGGGTTCTACGTAACCCGTGTCATTAGTTATAATTAAAAAGAGTTCCGGAAGGATGTGTGTGCTGGATTGGAGGCTATGGCACCCTTGGTCCGACGCGCGTGCCCTGGACTCTCCCCAGTCTTTCCTGAGCTGCTGCACGATGAAGACGTGTCGGGACCGCGGTCGTAAGTTCGCCGACCCACCCACGTGGTTGGGTAGTACACGCGGTGGATAACTGGCTTCTTTGAGATGCCATAATTAAATTTTCAGTCTGCTTTACTTTCGTCGACATTAGCCGCTATTTAATTGCGGTAGATTCAGTTAAATTTAAATGGCTTAGTATTTTCTTTGTGCAAATTCAGAAGGCGTTTGGGCCCGATGGAACTCTTTCAGTAACAAGTAACTCTAAAAATGGTCTAGCTGCAGCAACCCATTTATAGGATTAGCCCACCGGTGGAGCGTTTTTGTTTAATGATTCTGTAATGTCTGAATAACTTCTGCGCTATAAAATGCCATCCTCCTGAAATTTAACGCTTTTATTTAACGACATGCTTGCACGCCTTCAAACCGACTAGTGAACACTGAGAAGAGAGATCTCGCTCTACCGCACGTGATGCCGTGGTGAGCTGTATAGAGACTGTATAACTTTTGAGGTAAGGTGGGGGCGAGTACTACCACAACGATAAGTAGCTAACCTTGGTATTTATCAAGTGCACAATTTTAGCGATACATAAAATTCTAGTGTGAACCGCCGTAATTTCATCCTAACGAATACTTTACATCCGCACTTCCGTCACGTTAAATTCGGAACTGCAGGCTACCCAAACAACTGAAAATGATGTTTCCCCACGTTGTGGCCATCTTAATTCGTGTTCCCACTTTTTGCAACATCTGTATTTTTTTAATTTTTTTACTTAACGAAAATAAGAATTATTTATTTCCCCGCAGCAAATATTTTATGCAAATATACGGCACTGCGTTAAAAGTAAACAAACAGAGTTGTTGTCGTAGATGTATGCACGGTAACTAGGTAGACATCAAACTTTTGCTGCCGCGATCGCGGTGATCACGATCTTACACCGTCGACGAGACCACCACTGCCGCCATCTTGTTTATATAGAGATGTTCTGTTAGCACGTATTGCTACGCTTCAATGATGAGTATCAGCGCGAGTATATCTATGGCCACGAATGTGACGCCGCATGGGAATATGTAAATATTTATGTTGAATACATACAAGAACATAAGTTCTTTCCCGTATATTTATTTTAACCTTTAAACATCTGCAAAATGGGAAAATCCGTTAAATTATGTTATGCTTGTAAGTAGAAGTAGCCTTGTTACCTGCTCAGGTTATATTAAGAATTGTTTAAAATTCACTATTCGAAACTGTTCGAATACTTTGAAATTTGGGAATCTGGTATTTGTTTTTCGAATTCGAATATTTCAGATGTGTACTACTAGAAAAATATTTGAACTTTCAAATATTCGCACACCCCTAGTGTTTACACACACGACCTACAGTACGAAAAACGTTTCTTAAAATAAGATGAATGATTGCCAAACATATTTGAAACAATAACAGTGAAATTTATAGTCAAAACAAACCAAACCTATTACATTCGTCCATATTTTTGACAACGGTAAATGTTTGCCTTGTGCAGTTATGATACATTGTTTACACCTGTTTGTTTCGAGAAGTGTATACGAGCGTGGTATGAAAACGTAAAAAGTAAGTTAACTTTTTTTTTGTTGTTGGCGATAATGTCTGAAAGGTCAATGCGGGAAATGTATGCATATATGAACGATCCATGTGGTTTTATTTAACATTGTTTATATAGACAATTTGTCGGGACCGTGAAAAACGATCAATGGATCCGGGAAAACGAAAGAAACGGGAACGATGCAGCGAGGTTCCACTGTACTCACGAAATTTTATCTTACTCTTAAAATGTTTTTTTCTTCACAAAATTCGCTAAATTTTTTCTCAAATTCATTTATTTTCATGATGTAAAAATATATTTAGCCATTATAAATATCTCTGTCACCAATTAACTCAGCACGCAGTTGAAAGCTGGTTATCTTGTGTCTGCGTTTTTCTCAGTTACAGTAAATACAATCCAAAATTATGACAAATAATAGTACGTCTGCAAAACGTCACATTAAAAAGTTCTTCTTTATTATGTACATCATGATGGTGCTAATGAAAACAAATACATTGTCCGTTAGCCCGCTATTTATTACTGTGGTCAAATGAAAACAACTAGGGTTGTACCACGGTACATTCAGAAATCCTGTGGCATGCATATGAAATATAACTGGTACCGTACAGTAGAACCTCGATTTAACGAAATGCCATGGGACCTGAAAATATTTACTCTAAATCGATGTTTCGTTAAATCAAACTTAAGATATTTTCATCCTCTCCCCCCTCCTCCAAAAAATAGTTAAATCCTCGAGCATGTTTCTTTCTAAATTCGAGGTAATTTTGAAAAAGTCTGTTAGCTTAAAGCAATAACAAATTGCATTTTCTGTCAACAGGTAAGCGACAGCCGTGTATAAAAAAATAGGCAAAAAATCTTTAAAAAACTTTTAGTGGAATGCTTGGCGAGCATATGCATGGTGAGTTCGGCCACCGCGCACCATCAACATGTGAGAAGTGATGACTATCACCGTCTCGTTGTCAATCTTTCCGTCTCTTTCATGCCTGCTCCAACGAAATTAAAAAAATTACCATGAAATATGTTAACAAAAATTACAGTGAAAACTGAATTAAAAGTAATTTGTAAGACAACGGTAAAATAATAATATAATACACATAATTCCGCCATTGTTGCATGTAGGCAGCTGTGCTCATTCAACAAACTGGTTGGTCTGCTCCGTCTGCTTGCTAAAAATATCTTGCACTGGAGCTTTTCTTTGAACATTGGAGAAACTAATTATTTAAGTTTACGGTAGTAAATTAATTGTAAAAAGTCTGTAAGTAATAAAATTACGTATATTTTTAAAATTCGCTGCTTTTATCGCAGGACGCGACGAAAAGATTAGAGGAAAAAAATCATCAAATTAAAACAACAAAAAGTAAAAAAAATATCTTAAGTTAAATATTGCTTACTGAAAATGCCGATCATTTAAAGTAATGTACTGCATTGAGTATTGTACAGTCACATTTATATATATTTTTTTATCAAAATGTAGTCCAACATCGCATAATAGTATGACTTTCCCTTGGTAGAAAAACTCGTCACACTACTAGTAAAACTTATAAATTAATCACGGCACATGTAAAACTAGAATAGAAGATCATGGATGGCAATAATAATAAAAATATTCTGCATTCTTCTGTCATACCGTACTCATTACCTGCTGTGAAACATATTTGTTAACTACACTTTTCCGAGTACGGTGGCAACGGTTTATATTCGTTTCCGATGATGAAATTAATGTTCGAGTTTAAAAAAATAGTTTATCACTATACTATTTCAAAAGCAAACCAACGTGAATAAATAACTGCCGGTAAACGTAAATTTGTTGTGAGTACGCTATCAAAAGCAAAAGCGTAACCATTTTGCAGTCCAAGTTTTGCCAACAGTAAAACAAAAATCTTTCCATCTACAAAATGGTTTCCTAAATTCTCTCAGTCGTTGCTTACGTGCGCGGCCTACGTAATTACGGAACTGTGATCGTAAAACTTTTGACAATTCAATTTTCATTGCCAAATCTGACATTTAATGCTGTAAAGAGTAAAAATTAAAAAATACACGGAACTGAATTCATATACGTGTTTTAAACTTTTAAATAATATGAGATTTTTTCCGCCATATGTATTTTATTAACAGCTATATGCAGTTGTTTTCCAAAGGTGAAGTTGGTTACACGGAATACAGTACTTGCAGTATCAATTTTCTTTTTTACGCTTATGTTTTTGTCTGTGTGTATGGTTCTCGGCACGTGTGGAATTTACTGTTTTTCATGCCAATTAGTAATTCGTATACTTTTTTTTGGAGTTACTTTAAATTTAATCGGTAAAAGTAGCAGTAAAAATGTCGAGTGAAGTGTGGGAACATTTTTCTGTAAGTGCTTTGAACCCAAAATTTGCTGTTTGTAAATACTGTAGCAAGCAAATTTCACGTGGTGGCTAATCACATTCGACGAGTGCCTTAAAAAATATTTAAAGCTACATCCACATCAGGTGAAATTGCAGTCACATGTCAAGACTGACATTATTAGTGAATGTGTGGATGATCCTGGAGAGGGCACAAGTGGGGGAAGTAGCTCCTGTTCACGTTCCCATATGTGAACATCAGGCAGGCAAATAGCAGCAACCAACCCTGAAGATGTTTATTGCCAGGAAAGAAACATTTAAACCAGGCGATCCAAGAGGCGAATCTATAACAAGATTAATTGGAGAGATGGTTTGTTTAGATAACCAACCATTTTTAATTGTAGAAAATAAAGGTTTTGTTAATCTTGTTTTACATCTCGAACCAAGGTATACAATACGATCACGTAAATATATTTCTAACAAACTAATTCCCAGTATGTACATGGAAACGCTTTTGCGTGTCCAAAACACCTTGGTAGAAGCAGAATTCATCAGTGTCACCATGGATCTGTGGACTTCATCAGCTAACGATGATTATTTAGGTGTAACTGTGCACTTCATTGACAGCAGTTTTGTTACTCGACATGTGTGTATCGAGGTTATACCATTTATTGAAGTGTCGCACTCAGCTGAGAACATAAGCAGCTTTCTCATACAAGTTCTACTGGAGTGGAAAATCAAAGACAAAGTGTGTCTTGTTAGTGACAATGCGAGGAATGTTGTTGCAGCATTGGACTTGTCAGGTATCACCCACATCCCTTGCTTGGCACACACACTACAATTAGTTGTGAAAGATGGCCTACTAAACAGCATATTAGTTGCTGCTGCAGCAGGTGCAAGTCGGTATCTGGTGGGACATTTTAAACATTCAACCCGTGCAACCAAAATCTTGAAAGAGGCCCAGGTAACAGTAGGAGCACCTGCACATAGGCTGGTGCAAGACGAGCCTACAAGGTGGAATTCCACTTTACATATGTTTCAGAGGCTCCATGAGCAAAGAAGGGCTTTAGTTTTGGCAGCAGCCAATCTTGATTTGCAAGTTGATTTATCTGTGTCTCGGTGGGAACTTATTGGTAATGTAATACCAATCTTGAAAATGTTTGACAAGGCAACGTTGCAGGTCAGTAAGGAATCTGTATACACATCAGAAATACAGTACATAATACCAATCATCAAATGTCACCTTCTTGAACTTAACAAACCAGCACTCCGATTGTCAGGTCTGCAAGGTGTAAAGAACAATCTTTCTGCATCACTGGCTGGAAGGTACAAGTCAGTAGAGAGTGTACGTGCTGAGTACAATACTCGATCCTCGTTTCAAAGGATCAGTTTTCTCAAGTGGAGAGATTAAAGATGCAGCAGTGTGTCTACTTCTTGCTGAAGCTCAAAACATTGAACAGCTCAGTGATTCTGAGCTTCTGGAACAACATGGAGAGATAAGTAAGAATATTCTTCTTTGTTACCTAAGTCAATCTGTCACAATACCTATTCTCTTATTCGTAATGTTTGGTTTTGGTATTTTTAATATAGGCAGCTGCAGCTAAGAAGGATGGTCAAAAGAGTGGCATGTGGTTGTTGTATTCCCAAATTATACCTGATCAAGTATCAAACAAGCAAAAATCTTCTGTGAATGAAGAAGAGACCAGATACATGTGTGAGCCAGTAGTCGATCCAGAGCAAAACGTTCTTCAATATTGGAAATTGCAGACCAAGTGTTTCCCTATATTACAAAAACTGGCTAAGAAATACTTGAGTTCACCACCAGCATGTGTATTCTCTGAACGATTGTTCAGCACAGCATGGAACATTTGTGACAAAAAGCGTAATCGTCTTGACCCCGAGCGTGTTAAGATGCTTGTGTTCCTCAACAAAAAATTGAATGCATAAAAGGATTTTTTAAAAGGTCAATTTTTAAAAAAAATTATTCTTAGATGGTGTTGTATTTGTTTTCCCTTTCATTAAAAACTAATTTACATGGTTGTGATATCTAATTTGTTGTTGTGATAGAAGATGGCATTTTTTGGGGGCTGAAAAAAATTCAGATTCAAGCGGTGGATTCGAGGGACTATAAGGGATTCGGATTAGAGAAAAATGGGATTCGACCCATCCCTAGTAAATATGTTTATTAGTCTCACTGTAATGCTTTTTTTCATTTACTTACATAGTTTATGACAATAACGGAAGTATTCCATGTAATTTTTTTCAATAGTTTGTTTCTAAAAGTATTAAATCACCATATGGCGGGTATAGCATTGCAGGTGTTATCAAATTCTGCTAATCGACAAAACCTGGTCATGTGACTGAGATAACTTACTCCAGCAAGTGAATTTTCATAAGCCCCTAATAGTCCACCTAAACTGATAACAGATAAGCTTCCTTCCATAGTCAACAACATGTGCGGTACAGCAACGCACAGTGGGCACAAAGGTCATTTTGTTTTCTCAGATTCTCGAAACTTCTCTCATGCTGCACCTGAGCTAGGCCATTATACCATATCATCTGTACTGCTACTCACTGTGTCAAGTTAGGCGGTTGATTACCTACGTAAAGAATAATGTTAATGTTGAGCAACTGAAAAAAAAAAGTACAATGTTTTAGTCTGGGTCTGATTTCATATCGTAGAAAGTAAAGACATAGTGAAATGAAAATTATGTAATAATGATGATAATCTACGTCAATTATAACTATCGTATTTGTCATTAATTTTTAAATAATATTACATTACATATCATCAACTAAAACTGTAATGTTGTGTGGTGTGGTCCTACGCACAAGAATCCAGGAGTCGATATCGTTGGGAATCGAACCCGGGTGGTCTTGGTGGGAGGCGAATGATCTGACCATTCTGCCACTCTAGCCCCCTATTTAGTTAAGTACTGAATTGCTCTGTTACAGATGATAATGGATGTGGTGCACGAGGTATTGATGTACTTGGAAGACTGCATTAAATACTTCAGGTTTCTGTTTTCTCCATGTTTGGCCTCGATCGGTTTAACCTGACGCCCTTCAGAAATTGTGTCTGTAATGAACTAGCAGCATAGAGTTTATCTTGAGAAATCTATCCCAGAATAGTTTTATTGGCTAACAGCCACTACTCAAAGCAATGACTTGGTTCGAGTACAAATGGGATTTCAAAGTCTTTGTTCTACAATAATAAATTAGCAAGTTTTTCCCTTCTTAGTAAGTGGCTTTTCTTGTGTTACAAAAATCATCAACAATCAATGAAGGGGGAAGGAACTCGCACACTTGCACTTATTGATGCCACCTGTGCTGTCACTGCATTGCGAATGTTTGTGAGTGTTGTGACGCGGCTTGCGTCTGCTGTTGTTTGTTGTCACTATTGTTGTGACGGTAGTGGGTGTTGAGGTTATGTGGTTTGCGTGCTCCGGATAGTTCAGTTTGTTAAAATAAATGGGGGCGGAAACTATTATGGTGATTTTACAAATTAAAACCACAAAATAAGGCAACTGTTCGTTTATTTTAAATTTTTTGTTTTACAATTTCTGCTTACTTAATGTAGTGATGATTCGACTGTTTGGTACCAAAACACAAACCAATGGTCAGATGTCTGGCGTTACCATGCCTGAACAAACAAAATAATTACGAAACACCCGTCCGTTGCCTGAAACTTTAGCAATTTATATGCTATGCCATCCCACAGTATCTACCGCCACCTTCATATAAAGTTTTAAAGTAAAAAAAAAAAAAACTCCAGTGGCACTAAAGAAGCCTACTGCAGCCTCTCCAGCGCTCCCAGGGCCAGCCCCGCTGCACCCTCGCGACCTGCAGACGTCTCACTTACTCAGCCATCACTACCCGACTGATAGACCAACTGCCCTACAACTCGCAACCGCCTCGGGCCAGCGCCCGGCACCAACTGCCCCTCACAGCAACGGACATGGTAACAAATAGCGCACATCGGCGGAGTGATACAACAGACTCCAATTTTTAACAAAATCAGTAAAATGACACTTAAACATATAAAAAAGGATTCCAAAATCTGAATTTATAGTTTTTACATTGAAATAAAATGATTTATCCACACAAATATAATAATTGGGGACAAAAGGTGAACAACAGTGGAACTACTTTCGCGGCGCAATACCCTAAGCAATCCCCTGTGATGGTTGACCTACGTGCGTCAATAACCTACGTCATGGAGATAATTCCATGAAGCAAGCGATCAACCACAACGTCGGCGCCAGAAATCCTACAGCCTGGAGAAGCTTGCAACACCAAAAGTTACTCACTTCACCAGAGAAACTTTAATAATATGCTAAAATTGCCAATACTCAAAAATTGGCCAAAATACAAGAAAAAGTTATATCACCAAAAATAATTAAAATTTTACTGTGGTCAATTTGAAACCAAACAAGCCATGGAAATAATCAAATGACTCTACTTTAAAATTCCTCGACTATTTTTATATTAAAATTTTGAAAGGATGAATTTAAATTAACATGTCCCCAATTACTAAGTAATTGAATTCTGTTGTATCATACTGGACACCTGACAAACTCACCTTGAAAATGCATATAGCCTGTTATGAAAGATTTACATATAAATTTAAATAAGAAAACAAAATTACTTTACAAAGATTAAACCAATATTGGGAAGTGGCTGAACACTTCACAGTGTGTGTGTGTACATTTGCCATCCGGAACTCATTAGGCGGGGTGTTACTTATACAATGCATTACAATTCAAACACTTATTTGTTTGTCTTTAGAAATGTGATTCTGATATCAGTGTGTGTATCTAAACATACAAGTTTGGTTTCATCGATAATTATTACACATTTCAAACAACGATATAGAGTTAATGGCACATGTTAGGTTCGTTATATAATTTATTAATTTTAAAAAATTAGGATGCTGATAAATAACAGAAAAATACTGTAGAAAGTTAATGAGAAAACCAAAACCGAAAAGTTGATGCATAAAATTGATGTTTCCGTCATATCGATATACCGAAAAACTAACATCAATATACAGAAAAGTTACACTATTATTGCTATACAGAAAAGTTGTGATATTAACGACGTACTGAAAAATTACAATATCGTTATACTGAAAAGTTACAATATTATCAATATACTGAAAAGTTAAGATATTATCTGTGTACCGAAAAGTTACAGTGTTATTGATATACTGAAAGGTTACGATATTATTCAATATACCGAAAAGATATGATATTATCTATACAGTGGAACCTCGTTGATACAAATCCTGTTAATACAATATTCTCATTAATACAAAGTGATTTATGTACCCCTTGCTATGAGCTAAGAAATGAAATGTTTACTTATAAATATTCAATAAAAATTTTGTTTATGCATTTAACCATGCTGTACCACTACGAGGTACAAAGGGAACATGGGTTCGTCAGCCAGGGATCACAAACGAACTACCAACGCGAAGGCACATACAATTAAAGTCTGGAAACATCATGAATACACTCGTCGGCCTCTCGACAACCATGCCATTTAGTTCCAGACTATCAACTGTGTTATCAAACGCGGACGACACGTGACTTAGCATACCGGGGAGAATCCACAGCACGAGTGAACACAAAGAAAAGGTAAGGTAAACTTAAAACTCACCGAAGCGAAGGCTAGGTTTTGGGAGGCCGGCGATGTAGACGCTCTGAAGGCTGGGCAAAGAATAACACAAGCCAGCTGGGAAGCCGACCGCACGACCAAGAAGGTAGGGTGGGCAGAGGATGGTAAGGAGAAATTAGAAGGGTGGGAGGGAGGCACGACAGTCTCCTACCGAGCACGAAGGCGCCTGAACCTGGACCACGAGACGTGCGAGATTCAAATATCTGCCTCGCACCTAGTGTACTCGCCACAAGCTTCTCACAGACAGTTCATTCGTCGAAAAGACGCGTACTGGTCACAACACCAGTACAATGCAATATCAAGTTCTAAAGTAAAAGAAAGTTATTGGGGTGAAAATACGATTTGATTTGTGGGGATAAATAGAGTGACCAAATTTTTAGAAACATTTTACAGTGGATTCTCTATCCACAGTTTCTCGTGGGACTGACAAAAAATTTCAATACATGAGGGATTTCAATGGATGTGGTCTTAAAATGCTGTAAAATAAATTAATCAGTCCCAGAATGTGTTCCATGGATGCAGGTATTTCAATCAATTAGGTTTCAATACATAGAGAATACACTGTAATTAGGGATTTAGTGAACACCTGTTACGTAATACAAACTTCATTATTACAAACTGCCAACATTTTTGTCCCTTCAAGTTTGTATTAAAGAGGTTTGACTGTATAGTTGTATTTAATATGAATATTCAAATTTGTGATATTGAACAGCCCTAGTTTGTAACCGGGGTTCCGGACATGTGGAATGGTGGATACAAATAGCAGAGAAGTGCACTGACAATGTAGCCTATCTGAGCTGGATGCCGGGATCTGTACATAAAAATTTATCACATAGGTCATGAATTAATGTAAAAACCTTAAAAGATGAGATTTCTTAACTGCCTTTGTTTAGTGTTACTATTTCCAATTTCAAAATTTTGCCACTAAAAACATGCTCTTTTCATATAAATTAATTTTTACCAGCAATCGGAAGAAAAAAAAGAAACAAATTCTCTCAGGTAATTTTCTTATATACTGTATGTATCTTGAATACTTTGTTTAAGTTACAAAAAAGATTCATACTGTTCAAATGTATTTGCTGAAATACCTATAAATTGTTTTAAAAAATGTTCTCAGTTCTTAAACAGTGTTTCATATTTGTCGTAATTATGCACATGCCAACAACTTTGAACTTCTGTAAATCTCTATACATAAAATGAGTGCCCCACTCTTTCATCAATGAACAGCAGACAAACCGCTGGACCTAGATATGTGATATTTTTAGGGCAGCTTTTCCTTACGTAGTAGACGCCCGCTAAGGAGTTTGAAATTCCAATATTAATGGAATAAAGGGGTTGAATGTATTTTCAGTGAATCCACGATAGTGCTGAAACATTTTGAGATATCAAGGTGATTTTTGTTACAGAAAGAAGCTTACACATACACCTATCCCTCATTTAGCACGACCTCAAGCTGTGTGAATTTAATTACTGCGACAAACATTTTACTGTCCATTTTTCAATTAACACGAGTTTAACTTCAATTAACGCGAAATAGTTCCGCAATGTTTGTAAGAAGCTGTGTCTTTTTGTACACCCCTGACCAGACAGCGTGCGTGCCATCCTGGCATGACGTCATACGGCCTGGGTCGAAATATAACTGCTGTGCGCGGTCGCACAGTGTTCTGTGGTTCAGTGAAGAAGCGCAAAATTATATCTCTTCAGACCAAGCTTGAAGTGTTACTCTCTCGCATACTCTCTCACACACTCTCTCACTCAACACTCACTACTTTCAGAGGAAGGTTTAAAGGGGATTGATACCTGTCACATCGGTTTTACGGTTTTTCTTATAAATCAGGGAATAGACACATTATTTTACTTTTTTCACGCTGACAAGGCATAGTTTATAGTTTCAATCACTTTTAGGAATCCATATGTCATAGCTTCTGTTAATTTTGTGGCCTATGTAGTCGCTCCCATAAATAAGGCAATTTTTCCTTTTCAGCTGTTTCCCGTTGCAAAATAATGAATATATTATGATTCCAGCAATTACAGAAAATCGATTAAGTTTGTGTCTATGCCCTGTCGTGACAAAAATTTTGATTCATCGACTGGAACAGAAGTTATCGAGAAGAAACAGGTAAATCCAAGGTGGTAGGGATCAACACCCCTTAAGTGCATCTGCATAGAAATAGGTGTATAATTGGGTCAGTAATAGCATTTTTAATATATTTATAGTACAATTTGTATTCCAGTTTGCTAATGATATGTTTTCTTAAACTTTTGAAACATTTTTAAAGTTACAGAAAAACCCTTTTTAATCGCTATTTTGTAATGGCTGACTTGGTTATCTTCTAGTTATACTGTGCATACTTTTTGGTTGTAAAATATTTCTTTGCAGTTAATGTTATTTTGATGATGATTTAGATAAGCACCTGAAATTGATTGTAACATATTTTTGGGTTTTGGTTTCAGGTCACAAATCTTACTATGCTAAAGATCATGCTGTTACAAAGTCTTTGTCAGAAGTTGTTAAAGAACTCCAGCCAAGTATTTTAATAGGTAAGTTATTTTTATCAATTAACACTCAAGCTGGTATTTATGAGGGATGATAATTTCAGTGTTTATAACCATAACCTACTTTCGACTAAAAGTTTTTTTTATCTTAACATTTGATAGCACTGTTTAGTATTTACGTAATTATATGCTGTATGCAATTACGTGTACCGGCACACGTTTTTGACCAGTTTTGCATACAAGTATCTGCAAATTTCAGTAATGGTCATTTTTGTTGTTACTTTGCATGTCACAGTACACAAAAAAGTGGGTATTTCACATAAAATGTTTGGTGCTAAATGACAGAGTTGTGCATGTGTCAAAGAACTTACCAATCCACGGAAATGAGTAACATTTTCATTTAAATTAGGTACCTATTATATGTGTGTTGCTGTGAATAACTAAACCTTTCTTTGTAGGTGCTTCAGCAGCTGGTGGAGCATTCACGCCTGAAATCTTGAAGGACATGGCCTCATTCAATGAAATACCCATCATATTTGCCTTGAGCAACCCTACTAGCAAAGCAGAATGCACAGCCGAGCAAGCTTACACGAACACAGATGTGAGCCAATTCCAGATTACAAAGTGTAACTTAATGATGTTATGCAGGAACAGACTGTCCCACGTTTCATAATGTAGAACATAAAAATTGTTACTAAAACGTTTTTTTATTAAAAAAAAAATATGTACACTGTGGTACTCTACCTATGTTCGACTTTGGTTGCTTAGGATATGAAGTTTTAATGTTTAATAGTTCAGGAACTTGTTTTTGGTCTGTTATTTATGTTTGTGGCTTGGATACCTTCTGCATAACACCATTTACTTCCAAATTATGCTAATTTTAATACGAAAAAAATTTAAACAAACTTAGTCATCATAGATATACTACACTTTGCATGTATTGCACTTTGAACAAAACTGCTGGCTGTAAACTTAAAACAATGAACAGTGTTGATTTGTACATATTACTTGTAGTTCTGTGTACATCTGTTTAGTGTTTATATTTTATTTTAACGTCTATAGATTGTTTAGATATTTTATCTGAAGTTCACTGACTTTAACATTTTTGTGTTGAAAACTTTTAAAACTGAATGCTTTCACAAAATTGAAGACTAAGAGCTGTCGTACTTTGCACAATTGTATGTACGCATTTAGAAAATGCACCAATAATTCGTAAAAAATTATGTTTCTTGATTTTAGTTCAGTTTCGTTAAAAATTGGTGATAATTTGCAGATTGCAGATTCGAGCATTGATGAAAGTGGTCGTGCAGGGCTAGTATGCTAATGTGACCACGCGGAAACTTAACAACTCCAGTAGGTAATACAGTATGTCAACCTTGTGCGCAGAATATCCGTGGCACAAACATCACTAGGACGGGAAGCAAAACTTTGTTGTAACTGTGTGCGACTGCGGAGCAGCAGAGATTCTACAACCTGCTGCTTACCGCACAGTATCAGTGTAACTAACCTAATGTGACGCGATCAGCCGAAAGGCCTAAAGCTGAAGTATTATTTTGTTTTAATTTTATTTATTCAAGTTTAATATTTCAAGAGTAAGAGTAGATGTCAAAATATTCTGGTCACACTGGCAATGATAGGCCTGCTGATGGGATGATGGGAGCATTGAGATCCAGGGAGACATCAGTTGTTACATAAGAGCAACCACAAG
>PNEQ01000198.1:0-40620 GCA_003012365.1 Medauroidea extradentata
AGCACATCCGAAACATGATGAAATATCTATTTTTAGACCCCTGTAATGCGGGGAACACCCGACTGTCTGGGCTAGTATAAAACCACAGAATCGGCACATTTGAAGGGAGTTCGCTATTGGAAGTGATAGAGGAAGGTGCTACGCCTGTGGAGAGAGACTGGTGAAGACATCTTGGTGACGTCAAAGTCTACTGTGAGGCAGCAGGCGGCTACCTGCGGAGCAGTGTTGGCGATACAAGAGGACTGCTGCGGCGGGCTGACAGGCGAAGAGGAGGTGCACGACGGGAGTCGAACAGAAGACCTCAAGAGTGAAGACAGCGGTGCACTCGGGGTGCTGCGCAGCACATGGTGAGCCATCACCACTTCGGACTGATAAGGTTGTACATTGTCATTATTAGAAATACTGTTGATTGGATATATGACTGAATTTTAGTGTGATTTATAGTGTTTAATTAATTGATGGTAGATTTTTTTTGTGCTTTAATTGTCAAAGTTAATTAACGTGTCTGTGACACAGGAGTAATTGTGTGCATAACTAATTGTGTTGTGAGAGTTCTAGTTAATTACTGTTTTGTGTATTTCGTAGCTTCGTGAGCTATTAAATCCAGTACTTAATTTAACTCTTTTATTTGTAATTATAAGACCTCTATCCCAAAGAACTCATGGGAATTGTCCAGATATAAAGTTTGTGCTCTCAAACTTGTAACAATATAGTTTTTCAAAATATCAAGGAATTTTGTGATTCGCTTGAGCAGCTTATGTTTCTCTACCTTTTTCTGTTCATGTGCATATAGTAAAAACTGTTTTTTTTTTCTTTCAGATGTTCCGAAGACAGTGGAAAGTAGTTGCTGCGTGGATTTTGATGATGCCATTGCTAAGACTGGTAAGTTATAATGTTTACCTGTTTTCTTTGGTAGAAACTATATACATTTGAGAGCATTTTACGGCAGTAACTACTGTTAAGATGCTTGTGGCACATAGGACTCAGGACCTCGTGTTGTATTGTCGACCTCCAACACGTGAAGGACGCTCTTTGAGCCGTCAGTGTACCCCCACGCCCACGTAGCAGAAATTATGTCTTTTCCACGCCTTTTTGTATGTCTGTGACAAAGATGCGGGCCTGTTACGGCTTTACTTGTACACCTTTACGTTATTTAAAAGAACTTTCAACCCAGAACAATAGTTGCACAAGTTTTACTTCGTGTCCAAACTTAGTACGGCCATAACCTGATTACGTGTTTGGGAACGGGGAGAGGGGGGGTTGGAGGTCCCGGACCTAGAAAGTTGTGAAGTAACATTCTTCCCTCGCCACCAATAAAAATGGAGGGTCCAAGGGTCATCCCTTGGGAAAATTTGAATTTCATGATGCAAATTGGCGCTATTTAAGCAGATCTTGTATATGTAGCCTATATTAATATTTTTTTAACACAAAAGATAGAAAGTATGTTCACTTAATACCTTTGTTAAATTAGAATTATTTTTCAGTTGCTTTTCTTTCAATTTTTTATATACTACTGGGAAAGGGTAAAAGGAGGAGTGGACTCCATGGAATATCGCCCCCCTCCCCCTCCCTGGCTAAATCAGTGGTCTCTGCCCACCTGTAACGATATACAGAACTGGAAGAGAAGTCATGGGCTGTATCGCAACGAGATTAAAATAAAGTTACGCTCCAGGGCAAACTTGAGGACAAGGATGAAGGCGTATCTAAGAGCACAATGAAATAAATAGTGCCACAGAAATAAAGCGAAGAGTGGCTGAATATTGGAACTAACACGCAAATGTACAATGATGCAGCAAGGCAATCTCCGAACACTTGGCTCAGTAGTTAAAACTCCTAGTTTCTGGACCAAGGGTCCCGGGTTCGATTCCCTGCCGGGGAAGTCAACGTTTACAGTTGCCTCTCCGGGTTCAGTACTGCGTGTTGTGTTGTCCTCTCATCAACATACTGTGGAAGGCAGTGGCGAACCTCCGCCTCTGGGTTGGGGGGGGGGCGCCATGGTTTCCATAACTCGGCGCTCTCCGTGGTTGTAAGCCTGCCTTCTGACAGAACACCCACCATAAACAACACTGCCCAGGGTGACAGAACCAACCATCCTCCAATTACAACACGCGTCGGAGAACAAAGTGGTACATCAACTTTAAAATAGAGGAGGAAGCCGAAATGGGTTTTACGCAAGACTGCTAACTTCAGAGCATTAGTTGAACACTGATCACAGCCGCATTTTTATTGCAATTATTCACTGGTGGAATGCAGATTTCGGGCTTCTTCGATAAGGTTAAATTTTTCCTGATATTCGAGTTCCGGAGCTTTGTTCATATCTGACTGAGCGCGGTAGCGAAAGGACTCTCGTAACCGGAATAGGAAAAAATGTCGAAGCTTTCCACTTCCGTCACGTCGAACAACTTATCAACGAAAAATTAATGTTACAATGATACAACATCGAAATGAAACTATACATCTATTATACTGAATTAAATTAACAAACTGTTAATTTGTTTACTATGTTGAAAAGTTAAATGTACCTAGTAACGACAATTATGTTCTGAACATGGCAATACTGAAACGTCTCTTGCCATCATTTATGATGCTTGTTCTGACGTTGATATAAGAGGGGGCAGGGGGGTTGAATAATAGACACAGTTTAGCCTACTTCGGGCGTTTTCGGCGAAAATAAGATTTTAATTGTTTAACGTGGATGTTAGGACTCTGTTACTATATGATTATTATGCTCCCTGGTAGCGAAGGTTGCAGGCGACATGCACCAGAAGTCTGGATCTACCGAAAGTTCCATAAAAAGAATCCTAAGAAAACAGTAAAACATTAAAATTAAAATAAAACGTACAAAAAATCTAGATTTTTCAAATATAATGTTAAAATTAATATAAGTTTTAATTTCGTCTCAGTTATAGAACAAAAGAGTCCGGACAAATTGAAGTAATTATTTTAAAATATATTAAAATAAACAGTCCACGTTTATTTCTCCCTAACATTAGTGCTTCATTTAAAACAAATCATCATTCTGTAATCGAATGTCCCTCCCACAAAATGTGGTTAGTAACAGAATTTATTAAAAATGAAACATAACACAAAAAAAATTTACAGGAAGTTTAGTATTGTAACATTTTTGACAATGGAATATTAATGCGTCCGCAGAACAGAAGCAAAAGGCAATTGGCTTACCTAACATCTCATTGTAGGCAGGACTAAAGTCCAGTACTTTCTTCACCATTTCCATTGCTCCTCACATGACAATACCACAACAATAATAAAATATACACTATTTCTAAATATTTTATTATGTTGCAAACTAATTTCAGTTTCTCGAGCCGTACATTGGTTACATAAACATGAGGTCTTTTGCCACACATGACCAGTTCCGTTTCGAAATCTCCTCCTGCTGTGAAACATGCTCTAGGCAGTATCAATAGACGGGAAGACGGCCGGTTCATACACGTAGGCGGTGTCTCCCGTCAAGATCTTCTTTGAGAAGCATTACCATGCAACTGTTTGCAAGAAAACAACCCCTAAAATGAAGTTGGCAGTCAGTCCACTGCAGAGATTCTTTGAGTTCAGTAAACTTGTTGAATATTGTTACGTGATAGCACTTGGCTGCGCTCGTGCAATTCGACAAGCTGCTGATGTTACATTTTGTCAGGGAGCCGAACAGCGGTCGTCACCATTAAGCCATCCTTGAAGAGTATGCATCTAGGTCATCATCTAAAGTTACTTAACACCTGGAACCTTCGGGCAGTGGTAAACGTCATTCTACCCCATCCCCGAACTGTGAGAATGATCTGCGCAATGTCACGGCCGGGTATAAATACAGCCCCCAGTAGCCGACCAACAGAGTGATTGTGGCGTTTAACCAGTGCATGAAAGTGGCGGACTCGGTGGTGAAGACGACGTAAACGGCGGCGATGTAAGGAGTGGCGCAGGATCAGCACATAAGAGTGGCTGCAATGTGGCAAGTGTGGGCGACAGTAGAATGGTTGTTAGTTGGTCGATGTAGTTGCGTGTGTGGGAGGGACGAGAATAGTGAGAGATTTCCGGAAATATGTGTATGAAGTCGACGGTGACTTGTTTAATCTGAGGACTGTTTAATGTGAGACAGCTAGCCGTTGATTAACTGTATACTTATTTGAGATGTTTGGAAGCTTAACTGTAAATAGTAATTTACAATATTGATCTACTGAGTCTTGAATTTATTACATCTAAGGAAGAATTGCAATATTATTATAGATTATCTTGATAAGGTTTGGAACAAATTACTAGTTTTAATTTAATAAGTTTATTTTATTTATCAAGTTCTCCATCCCAATCGAGCCGGAAATGATCCAAGGCAGTTGACTTGTAACAGTAGTGTTAAAACTAGCCATAAGCTGTCTGCCCGCAGCTTTGGCCGCGTGCAATACTTATTGCAAATCACTTAATATATTAAAGTATTCTTTTGTTTATATACCGTAAGCAGATGCTAATGAAAGTATTTTACAAACTTTGCAAGATGATTCTTTGTAGAAATTGACGTAAAGTTTAATGCAAGTTTTTGGCTGGCGCAAATCTGAAGAGGGAAATTCGCGATTAAAAATTTAAATTGACAACCGATATTTGTTAACGTAACCACATGTAAGGGGAAATAAATGATGAATTTCCGAGCGTGGTTTTAAAATAACGAGTTTTACAATCCGTGAATAACTAGTTTCGAATACCTTTCATTTTCATTATATTGTAATGGTGTTGGTCAATACTTTTTTTGACAAAATTATTTGCCACTGCATTTTTATTGTTATTAAATGACACACTTTGCAGCGGGAGGCCCCAAAATCAAATAAGTTGCCGTGGTCCGTTGCCCAACACCTCAAGTGAAATGTTTTAGAGAAAGTGGAGCCTTACAGGACAGGTAGGTAACACGCGTTACACAGGAGTTATGAGTGAATGTTAAGCTAGTTAGCGACGAACGGATAGTGATAATATTAATGTACAATTTCGAACACTGAATTTCTCCCTGAAGATTTGCACCAGCCTAAAACATGTATAACTTTATCTCATTATTTACGATGAATGATACAACGCAAAGTTTGTAATATTCTACACCGTGTGCATAAGAGAACACTGACTGACTGATAGACCGACATATCAAAGCACAACCCAAGCCACTTGAAGCTAGAAACGTGGAATTTCGAGAGCTGATTCCAGGTCATAGGCAAGCACAAAGAATGCTATTTTTCCCTTGGAAATTTCACTCATAAGGATGTAAAATGTGTTTTCGATGAATCTTCGACACACACGCACGCGAAAGCGCACACACAAACCCGCGCAAACAACTCAATTGGATACTTATACAATTGTAATACGTTTTAATTTCACACATTTTCGAAAATAGATTCCCAAGGAGGTAAATAATTAACCTAAATAAATTAATACCGTAGGAAGAGGATACCTCAGATCCAAGGTATCGAACCTAGAATGCAGATTCATTACTGGGTACCCGTAGGCAGTATGAGTACCCCGAAGAATGACATGAAGTGAGGGCCTACAATGGAGAAGCGCCGGACTGACAATGACGGGAGAAGCGGGATATCCCTGAGGAAACCCGTCGACCATCGACATCGTCCGGCACGATTACCACACACAAAAGTCTGGGGACCGAGCCCTCCAGGGATTTAACCTATCGCCTTGGTGAGAGACGAGTGGTCTGACCACTCTGCCACCGCGATCACTCCTGTGATGGTGCAAAGATATAAAAATATGTTATCGATTATTCTTCTATTTCAATCGAAATAGTTAAGATATCGAAATGTTCTTTCATTCAGGATGATGATTACAATACCATAAAACATTTTAAGGATTTTTCAACACAAATTCAACCCCCAGAAGGTTTATAATATAAAAATAATAGAAGTGAAGTGTGTGTTAGTTTCTAATACTACATATAGAGGTCAAAAATAAATTTAATAGATTTTAGAAATTTGATGAAGGCCTCATCGAAATATCTCTAACGAAACGGGCTATCAGGTTCCCTTCAACGGAGCCCCCATTAAAAAGTTAGTAGAAAAATTAAAACTTATTTAGGATTTTCCTCAGTTTGACTCCTTAAAGGGGTTAAAAGACGTTAAAATATTTTTAGATGTATCGTGTATATCTATCAAACCATTCGAGATAAATTTTTCCCCTCAGGATGATTATGACGTACAAAAAAAAAGTTTTCAGAATTGTTCTAAATTTGACAGCTCAGTTGTGTAAAGGGGTGAAATATGTTTTAATGAATCGTCGATATAGCTTGAACACAAGGAGCTATCATCGTGATTATCATTTTATTTGGATACTTACTACATACATGTCTAAAATGTATTTCCAAGATTTTACGAAATCCTACCCCTCAAGGGTGAAAACGTAACATTTGTTTCCAATTAATCTTCGATATTTATCTTACAACTTGAGATATCATTATAAGCTAATTATACCACAGGATGTTTGCAAACCATTTGGCATATTATCAGTAAAAGTAAGTACGTTCATCTATAAAACACACACACACACACACACACACACACATATATATATATATATATATATATATATATAGCCCCGTGCACTTTGTACCCTACATTTCAAGGCCAACGATCCGAAAAGCAGTTATGACCATCGATAATTAATTTACACAGGATTATTCTGCGATCCTATTGTTACATAATGTGGTACAATCTCTCTGCACGGGATTCACATATCCATATTTATTTATCTAGATGAACATTTCTTTTTACTAATCTGCTAAATGGTTTACAATCTCAAATTTCCTAGTGTATTAGCTTATATTATAAAGTGGAGAGATTGCACAACATTATGAAACAATAGGATTACAGAATATAATTCCGTACAAATTAATTATCGATGGAATTTCGGATCGTTGGCCTTGAAAGGTAATATACGGGTGCAACTGAATTCGACGGACAAACTTTGGGAGGTGATTCCTTATGAAAAATCAAGTAGAAAATATATGGGACACTTTGTACCTAAAACTAATATTAAGGATGTTATGAGCTCTTAATCATGGAAAATTTTAAGTGTATTTTTGTAAAATAATGGAAATGAAGAAGCATTTAATGATAACAAGATGAGCATTGTTTTATACCACCGGGACCTCGAAGTACACATTAGAATCACATCAATACCTTGCACCCTAATACGAAATACTAGGGTGGCTACCCCTGTTACTGCATGCCACTTTTCTACCATCAGGGATTACGAACTTTTAATGCGGTTTCCTACTAAAGAAACACGTCAGAAGTAAGAAAGGTCACCTTGTTGTAAATGCGTAGGACCAACCGTTTTCGTGTAAAATTTGTAGAAGAGTGGGCTACAATAAGACAATCCTTACTACATAAGCAATACGGCTGGCTGCCGTACCAACTGCTTTGACTAAAGGATGAGAGAGAATCGAGGCCTAAAATCTCTTCAACAGCTAAGATCACAAGATACAGTGACACATAAAACTGAAAAATGTCAGAGAACCGGAAAAGGAATCGGCCATGACCAATATGGGGGGATTCGACCCACCATTCGCCTGGAATGATTTCGGGAAACCATGGGAAACAGGAACAAGGATGGGCGGAGTCGGGAATCAAACCCGTAGATTCCTGCAACGTGATAGACTTGCGCCACCTTGCTCGTTGACGAGAGCGGAGGAATGTTGTTGAATATCGTTATCACAAACGAGGTTACAGTACAAGTAACAAAATGATTTAGAACTGTCTGTGAATTAAGGTACTGCTATTTTAAATAAAAGTTGTAACATGTAGATTTGAGCCCTTAATTACAGGTATTTAAACTTTAAATCCTGTTCATGTTAATTCATCATTTAAATGGTATTTGTATTTCTGATATATTTTGGCTGACTTTATTACTTAGAATTTTTAAGTGCTAATATTATTTCATTTTTTGTTTTTATTTTTATAAAGAATTCTCAGTGCATAAGTAATAGAGCAGTTTAGTGCAGCACCGAAGTGATTTGGCGAAGCATAAAAACATTTTAAGTGCAGTAGAGGTTTACAATCTCTTTGTCGTAGTGCAGTTGGCAAAGAATAAGCACGGACGCGACTGAAGGAAGGAACTGTTCCATGAACTGTGATGGCGAATGGACGTGTGTGAGCCACCGAGTTGCCCCGGGTCGAAGTTCTGCACTTTTGAGTTCCACTGAAGAAATGAAGGAAGGATGTTCCGCTGGCCAGTCCAGGAGGCTTGCTGAGATGATCCCATGTTGCATCGGGAGGTTTAAAAATTAAGAATTCCCTGTAAAACCTCCATCTCAATAGTGTTAACGTTCCGCCGCCGCATTTCCCCGAACAAAACAGTTCAGTAATATTTTTGGACGTATTTTGTTTAAACTCATGGAGACCTCTGAAATTTAAATGGTCTACCTGAGCATAGCTAGTAAGTGAAAACTATCAGTAATTAATAGACAAAATTGAGAACTTAATTTGCCATATGTGTGTGCTGCACATTGGTTTGTCGTCCTCCTGCACTTTGCTAAGTTATCAGAACTTACTTAACTATCCTTATTTTCACGTCTACTGCTACATACTACTTTAGAGCATTTACAACATATTTTCTCACTAATCCTTTCTGCAAGGTTATTAGGATGGCCAGTAAACTTTAATGAAGACATGAATTAAACGTATTATTTTATTTTGGAAAGAGCTTTTGGTGTCGTCAGTAGTATTCCATTTTATACTGTAGTATTTGTGTGCATGACGTCATGTCACGATCTATCATCAATAGTCTGTTTTCTGTTTGTCCCTACATAAATTTTGTTTTCTTAATCACTCATTACTGTGAAAATACTTCCATGATTGCAATATAAATAACAAAATATTACATTGTGTAGTGTACTTGGATACATACTTTTACATGTTTAGGCTAGGTACGTTTGGGGATGGAGGTATTTGATAAAAGAAAGAAAATAAAGCTAACCTAGTTTATTTACAACTGTCTATACCAAAAAAACCTATGTCTATAATGATTTATCACAATAAATGTCAAACAGAACAAATAACTACTATTTACATAAAGGAAAAAAATACATCTATATAAGTTCTCTGTATATGGAAAGGTTAATAGTCACTTACAACGGTGGACCCAATGAAAGATTACCGAGGAATCTTTTCTGGCCTAGAAACATCTTCATCCTACTACTTGCTGCGGTCCCACTCGCTGGACACCCTCGAACAGTCGTCGCAACCCAATACTTGTCGTCACTATCACTTGAGCTCGCACCAGGCACCTGCCAACCAAAACTCTCTCGCACCTGCTGTCGCTCCCCCTTATATACCCACACCAACATCTCGAATTATTTCGGCAAGTCTCTGTTCTCCAACCTCCTGGAAAGGCGTCGCTTCAAAGTCAAGCACCACCCCGACAGGTAAAGAAGGAACAGGAACATTCCAGATCACGATATCTCCCTCGGTTACCCGATATTGGGTGCAGGTGGTCGCCACCGCACATGGGCGACACAATGTACGCCGAACCTCTTTGTTATTGCCACTGCTATATCGCTTACACTGCTCTCCGATTACAGCGGCGTGAAAGTTGTTATCATGGAGTAATACAATCTATGCAGCACCCGAGGAGGTCTTTTAGCACTGCCGCCACTGTATTGTATTTCGCAGCTCTGCCCGACAGACACGGTGCAAAGGAGTGAGTGGGAAGGGGAGTGTCCTAGTGCCGCCACCACAGTATCGTACTACACCACCCAGCCAGACGGTCGCGGCTCGCAACACTGCCCCCTCCTCAAGTCTGTTCGACCCGAGCAGACACAACAGACTCTGATCCATCATAGAGAGCCAGTCTGACAATATGCACAAACTTGGGTTTTCTTGTCCGAGAGCCCTTGCGAACTATCTGGAAGACCACATCATTTATCTTCTTAGCAATCTGGTAAGGCCCTTCCCAGCATTTCTGTAGTTTCGGACAGTATCCTTTCCCTCGCTGTGGGTTATACAGCCACACCAGCTGTCCTTCTTGAAATGTCATTTCAGGTCCCCTCCGATCATACCTCGTTTTCATCCGGTCGCTGTTGACTCTTAAATGTTGCCGAGCGAAGTCATGGACTGTGCTCAATTTGAGACGCAGTTCGTCAGCAAACACCATCGGTGAAGAAGCTGGTATTATTCTGCTGGCCTCCCAAACAGTAGATCACTTGGAAGACGAAGCTCTCGCCCCAACAGCATCTTCGAAGGTTTTATTTTGTGGCTTCATGGACTGCTGAACTATATGCAAGGAGAAACAGGGGCACCTTGGAGTTCCAGTCCTTTTGACTGTCGGCTACAAAAATTGACAGATACTGTTCTAAAGTACGATTTAAGAGCTCGACCATCCCATCCGACTGAGGATGCAAAGGAGTAGTCCATGTCTTCTTCATTCCCAGAATTTTGGTCACTTCCTGGAATAACTTGGCTTCAAAGTTGCGGCCCTAGTCGGAGTGAAGTTCGAGTGGCACTCCAAACCTTGAGAATACATGCTCTACTAAAGCATCGGCCACTGGGCTAGCCTCTTGGTTAGGTATTGGTATGACTTCAGGCCACTTGGTGAAGTAGTCTTGCACCACCAATAGGTACCGATTCTTCCTCTCAGTCACTGTCAAGGGACCCAAAATATCTACTGCCATCCTCTCGAATGGGGCTCCGACAATGTACTTCTGAAGATGACCATGACCTCTAGTTCTTGGTCCCTTTCTTGCTGTACAAGCATCACATGTTCGGCACCACCTCTCGACATCATCCCTGCAATGTAGCCAATAGTATCGCAATCTAACTTTGTTGAGAGTCTTATTAATTCCAAAATGTCCTCCAGCTGCTGAACTATGAAGTTCCTTCAGCACCTCTGGAACTTTAATTTCTGGGAGTACCAGCTGTAGGCATGTTTCTTTGCCATCTGCACTTTCCCAGTTCCAGTACAGGACACTATTTCTCAGAGATAGAGAATCCCATTGTGTTCAGTGTGCCTTAGTTGTAGTACTTTGATCAGATAAATCGGCCTACTCTGGGTGCTGGCCTTTTTCCTTCCATTCTAGTACTGGTCCAAGAGCAGGATCTTTTCTCTGATTATCGCCAATCTTTTCATCGCTCCACAGGGAGAAGGTTCATGGCCAGTTGTGAACCCTTGGATTCTTGTTATCCGAGCAGTTGGTGTCTTCCCAGCCTTCCCTTCTTGGCGATCAAAATGAAAGTACATTGGCTCGCATGGCCTCCTGGACAGTGCATCAGCATTGTTGTGTAAGCGCCCAGGTCTGTGCTGTATTTCAAAATCGTACTCTTGAAGGTACTGCATCCACCTAGCTATCTGTCCTTATGGGTTTTTGAAGTTCAGTAACCAATGTAATGATACATGACCTGTTCGTAGAATAAAATGCCTTTCATATAAGTAATGGTGAAATGTAAAATAAACTTGACCATTGCCAGGAGCTTCCTGCGACATACACAGTAATTTCTTTCAGGCTTATGTAATACTTTGCTGAAATACTCTAATGGCCTCTTTTTTTCATCCTGGATCTGTGACATCACAGCACCATTCCCCACATCGCTCGCATCAGTGTCTAAAATGAACTGTCCATCACTACTAGGATAACCTAGGGCAGGAGGTGAAACAAAAATTTCCTTTAATTTTCTGAATGATGATTCACAGTCAGGGGTCCAGAAAAATTTTCTTATAGTCTCAGTCAACTCATGTAATGGCTTTGCTATTGTGGCGAATCCATGCACAAAACGCCGATAGTAAGCACACAGCCCAAGGAAACTTCTTACTTGAGTCTGATCAGTTGGATGTTACCAATCTCTTAATTGCTTTTGTCTTTTCTGGATCTGTTTCTATCCCTTCAGCCGACACTACATGTCCCAAAAATTTCACTTTCCTTTAGAAAAAATTACACTTTTTGGGAACTAGCTTCAAATTAGCTGCTGTTATCCTCTGAAGCACAGAATCAAGACGTGTCAGGTGTTCATCAAATGTCTTCCCTGTAACCACAATGTCATCTAAATAAACCTGACAAATATCCAAAGGTGGTACTCTTTCCATAAGTCGTTCAAATGTTGCTGGAGCATTGTACAGTCCAAAAGGCATGACCTTGAATTGCCAAGTTCCATTCCCTTGTACAGAAAAGGCAGTCTTCTCTCTATCTTTTAGGGCCACTTCATATTGCCAGTAACTGCTTTTCATGTCCAAGGTTGAGAACCACTGGGATCCAGCCGGGCTATGCAGAGTGTCGTCTATCCGAGGAAGTGGGTAGGAGTCTTTCCTGGTCACATCATTCAGCCGCCGGTAATCTACACAAAATCTTGTAGAGCCATCTTTCTTCTTAACCAACACAACTGGAGATGACCAGGGGCTGTTTGATGGCTCTATCACATCCAGATCCTTCATTTCCTTCAGAATGTCATCAACTACCTCATGTGAAGCAATAGGTAGACGGCTAGAGGGTTACTTGATAGGTCTGGCATCTCCTGTATTAATATGGTGACATGCCACAGATGTCCTACCAAGATAATGTGAACTACACGAAAAAGCATTTTGATTCTTTATTAAGAGTTCTGCAACAGCATTGTCTTGTCTCCAGTCCAGGCTTTCCTTTGTCCTCTTCAGGAGTTCTCTAAGTGGTTCTGGCAGAGTATGCTTCACAAGATCCTCCCTTAAGACCTTAGACTCAGTGGCGTTTACCTGGGAAACCTGCTTACACAAGCCAATCGTTGCCCCCTTCTCAAGACGAATTGCCTTGCCATCAAGTTCATCATTCTAACAGGGAAATTATTTGATCTTGATGAAACCAAAGTCCTGGCTATAAGTACTCCATCAGGAAAGTTACTCCCTCTTCTCATAGGCTCGATTAATCCTAGGCGCCTTACAAACTGTTCTACACAGCGCCCTGGTATCACAATTTTGCTAGAAGAGGGCAACACAGTGGCCTGACAACAAACTACAGAGCAGCTGACTGGTGATGTTAATTCTGGTCGTGGTATCTGTACCAACTTGGTTTCACCTACCTTCAAGACCCCCAGTCGAGTGTCAATGCAGCATCCTAGTTTCCGCAGAGCATCTAGTCCCAGTAAATGTGCATCCACAATATCGGCTATGTAGACTTCATGTTCTAACTCTAGTTCACCCAATTTTAGTTGCACACACTTCTTCCCTTTCACTGGTGTTGTCTCACCAGTTACAATGGTTAACATGCACACTCCAGTACTTTGATCATGTGATTGCTGGGGGAAAGGTCTAATGATATCTGGCCTGACGACAGTAATGGTCGCCCCTGTATCTACAACCATCTGGCAGAACACATCATCCAGGCTACCCTCTACCAGCAATGCATCAACTTCCAGGTTCACCGAACTACTCGAAGGAATTGTGGGGCCTTACCTCCATAAATCACCGACATTCACCCCTCAAGACTACTGTTTACATGTTTCCCGAATTTTCGAACTAATTGATTGGTCTCATCTGGCTCTCTGTTCTGGTTATTTCGCTGATACTCTCGGCACTGGGTTCTCAGGTGTCCATGTCGTCCACACTCCCAGCACTCTGGCCGCTTTCTTGGTCGAGGGTGGTGTCCCGAATCACCAACTGTGCTGGAAATGATGCTAATTGCTGTCTTAATTTCCTTCAGGGTATTCTCGATGCTGTTCCCCTCTTCTTCGCTTGTTACTTTCGCTGCTCTCACCACAAGCCGATTCGCTGGCACCTGCTTTGCTAACTCGACTTCCAGTACACGGGCTAGAGCATCTTGCATGATACGAGGTGCTGCCAGGCGTACTGCTTGTCGCACCTCTAAGTCTGCAATGACATCAACAAAGAACCCAATGGCAAGCACATCTCGCGCCTCCTCTGGACACCCCTCAAGTGACAGATGGGCTAGTCTCACAGTGTCTTGCCAAAGTTCCTTATGTAACTCCCCAGGTCGCTGGCTACGGCTTCGAAGTTCGGCATGATGGGCATGTCGTAAATAGCTTTCCCCAAAGCACAGCTCCAGGGCAGAGACAAACATAGAATACTCAAGGCGATGTTGTTCAGGCAAAGATTGAAGTATACTGAGTGCAGGGCCCCTCAACACTGCTTCCAGGTAGTAGGCATGTTGCTCTTTTGTCCAACCATTCAGGGTTGTAACAATCTCATGTAGGTGCTATTATTCACGCCATGGGGTTTGGCCTCATAAGGGGCAGGCTTTATTGTAACCCCCTTTCCAATCCCAGGCATGGCAACCTCAGCTGTATTCATGTTCTTTGGTAGTCCTACCGCCGATCCTGCAATCGCAGAGCACCAACCGTCGTTACCTTGATGACTCAGCTCTGACTTCGTCGAGCCGCTATCCCGACATACTGATGGCTGACCACCTACCTGTCGCTGTAGAAATTTCTCCCATTCCATTCTTAAGACACTCGCCTCTTTCTGCAGGTCGTCTTTCACACTTCCGATTTTCTTTTCAACATTTTCATTTACACTGTCAATTCTATGGTCCACCAATTCACTGACATTGTAAATTTTTAGGTCCACAATTTGAGAAACACTTTCAATTTTCTTGTCCATGTACTCTATTTTAGTATGCACTAACTCACTAGTTCCGTCTATCTTCTTGTCTACATTCTCATCAACACTGTCAATTTTCCTATCAACACTGTCTATTTTCTTGTCTACATTCTCATTAACACTATTTTCTTGTCTACATTCTCATTAATACCCTAATTTTTTGTATTTGCACCACTTATTTGGTTAGCTATTTGGCTACTTAATCATTCTAGTAGTGCTCGCAAACCCTCTAATTCACTAGCCATTTTTCTTGTAAACATAAGCTTATAACCTAAAATTTCTTACCTAATAAAAATTAACAAGTTTGAATAAATATCTAACCATCTACACTTAATTTTAACATTTTAAACATTTAATTAAATTTTAAATAATTGCCTCCATCCCACTTCTGACACCAGTGTTACAAGTTAGGGCTAGGTATGTTTGGGGATGGAAGTCTTTGATAAAAGAAAGAAAATAAAGCTAACCTAGTTTATTTACAACTGTCTATACAAAAAAACGTATGTCTATAATGATTTATCACAATAAGTGTCAAACAGAACAAATAACTACTATTTACATAAAGGAAAAAAAATACATCTACATAAGTTCTCACAATGTTGGACCCAATGACAGAATACCGAGGAATCTTTTCTGGTCTAGAAACACCTTCTTCCTACTACATGCTGCGGTCCTACTCGCTGGACACCCTCGAACAGACGTCGCAACCTAATACTTGTCGTCACTATCACTTGAGCTCTCACCAGGCACCTGCCAGCCAAAACTCTCTCGCACCTGCTGCTGCACCCACACCAACATCTCAAATTATTTCTGCAAGTCTCTGTTTTCCAACCTCCTGGAAAGGCATCGCTTCAAATTCAAGCACCACCCCGAGAGGTAAAGAAGGAACAGGAACATTCCAGATCACGATATCTCCCTCGGTTACCCGATATTGGGTGCAGGTGGTCGCCGAACCTCTTTATTACTGCCGCTGCTATATTGGCTTACACCGCTCTCCGATTACCGCGATGTGCAGGTTGTTATCGTGGAGTAATACAGTCTATGCAGCACCCGAAGAGGTCTTTTAGCACTGCCGCCACTGTATTATATTTCGCCGCTCTGCCCGACAGCCACGGCGCCAAGGAGTGGGAAGGAAAGAGGGTGTTATAGCTCCGCCACCACAGTATCGTACTACACCGCCCAGCCAGACATTCGCGGCTCGCAACAATACATTTCACTGAATTAATTGTTGTGTTTTCTATTACATTTCGAACGTTATAAAAATGGTGGAGTATAATACATCTATTGAACCCGATTACATAACATTTAATTATTATGTGTTCTTCTAGTTGAACTCACGAAAATTCCAATTCATGTCCTCACTTTTAATGTCCCACCTCGCTTGTTCGAGATGTCGTAATGACTGCGGATTTTTAAAAATGAACTGCCAGAATGCATACCACTGTTACACGAACATGTTTATTGGTCAGTATGACATATTTACCAGACCTGGATTCTTCTCGTAACTGCCCACGACCCACTGTTTTCGTATGTAATTCTTGTTAGTCGACTACAGCGATACATGTACAGAAACGTGAGGAATACGAATAGCATGTCCGTAATCACGCACTGACATTAAGCACACATACAAATTATTGCGAATGTAACAGTACTCCATCGTTAATGTAACGTATACAGTATGTGCATATTCCTCCATTATCGTCAACGAGTGAGGTGGTGCAAGTCTATTACGTTGCAGGAATCTACAGGTTCGATTCCCGACTCCGCTCATCCCTTTTCCTGTTTCCCATGGCTTCCCGAAATCACTCAAGGCGAATGAAGGGTCGAATCCCTTGGTATTGGTCATGGCCGGTTCCTTTCCCGGTTCTCTGACATTTTTCAGTTCTTTGTGTTACTGTTTCTAATGATCTTAGCTGTTGGTGAGATGTTAGGCCTCCATTCTCTCCCATCCTTTAGTCAAAGCAGTTGGTACGGCAGCCAGCAGTATTGCTTATGTAGTAAGGATTGTCTTATTGTAGCTCACTCTTCTACACATTTTACACGAAAACGGTTGGTCCTACGCATTTACAACAAGGTGACCTTTCTTACTTCTGACGTGTTTCTTTAGTAGAAAACCGCATTAAAAGTTCGTAATCCCTGATTGTAGAAAAGTGGCATGCAGTAACAGGGGTAGCCACCCTAGTATTTTGTATTAAGGTGAAAGGTATTGATGTGATTCTAATGTGTACTTCGAGGTCCCGGTGGTATAAAACAATGCTCAACTTGTCATCAGTAAATGCTTCTTTATTTCCATTACTTTACACAAATTGACTTATAATTTTCCATGATTAAGGGCTCATACCACCCTTAATATTAGTTTTAGGTACAAAGTGTTCCGTATATTTTCTACTTGATTTTTCATAAGGAATCACCTCCCGAAGTTTGTCGGTCGAATTCAGCTGCATCCTTTATAAACTATAAGTTTGTGCTGAGGTAAATTATCTAGCTCTATATATATATATATATATATATATATATATATATATATATATATATATATATATATAATTGTATTTTACAACATTATAATTTGACAACTCAACTAATTCGGTAGATATCGAAAGGAAAAAAACATAACGCTAACTAAACTTCTTCACGCAATAAAAATTTAAAAAATAAACAAATTGAAGCAAGATCAAAACAGTAACCCATTCGGTTCAAGCTATATCGACGAAATAATTTATCGGGCATTTATATAATCATCACTTTAAAGCCAAAAGCAACTCTAAAAATCGAATGGTTAGCAATATATCGAAAATTGTTTGTAGCATGAACGACAGTACTAAACTGTTAAAAAAAAGCTCAGTACCTAATGAAACAGTTTCAGTTAGTGCTGCACGTAAGCATTATAATTTATCAGAGTAGACCAACGGAGAAATTAATTTAATTGCCCTGTCCTATTAAGCTCCTATATACGTGCACATCGTAGACTTCCACAGGTATTGTATTCAAAATTATTTTCAATAGATGCCCCCGAGTTATCTGTAAGACTTTTAAGTGTTAGTTTGTTAGGAAACGTATGTTCGCTCATTGTGATTTACACAGACTGAAAGAAATCTCTGTTACATTTTTTGTGTACTGTAGGGTGACAACTTATTTGTGGACACGTGTCACCAATATTTTCGGTCGATTAATTTTAATACCACGTGACCAAAGTCATCTGCTTGAAACGTGTATAATTCTTGAATGCACGTATTTTTCTTGGCTGCTTGGCTACACATTTTTGTTAATCGATGTGTAAGGCCAACTCTCTCTCTCTCTCTCTCTCTCTTCGGTAAGTCGAAAGGCATAGAAAGGTTGCTGATAAGAGGACAATTACATGTTACCTAAAATACCTTTGAGTTTTTGTTGCTTCATAAATAATGAATGTACTTTGATGTGTTTATTCTGCAGGACATGGGAAATTCCATTACTGCCTACTTGTGGGTTGTGCAGTTTGCTTGATAGCCATGGTATGCGAATTATTTGGGACGTCTTACCTTCTACCTGCAGCGCAGTGTGATTTCAATATGACAGCACAAGAGAAAGGTCTTTTAAGCTCCATTGCCCTAATAGGTATGTTATTATTATGTTTTTTTTATTATTTATTTGATAAGAGTATCTAGGCAACAAGAGACGAATGCACCGAAACGCGAATACTATGGACTAAAAATTTTTCTTTTTCATTATTACACTCCTTGTGTGAGTTTTTAAATGCATACAGCGATAAGGTGATAGCTGAAGACATATTACAGGTTTTATCACATGCTTGTGCAAATCATTCAAGAAGTTTGTAGTTGATTGTTGTGAGAATAAAATCAAGATTTTACACAGCTTGACTATGCACAAATCGGTATTGATTTATTTGCTCATTTATGCGTGTATTTTGTAGTCACAATAATTATTTTATTTGGACTTAATTTGTAGCGAAAATTATATCGTGTTTGGTTTTGAATTATAGACTAAGCTCGTAGAGTATATTTTAGGTATCGCATATCTTCTCTTAAAACAGTAATGATAGTTTTGTGATATATATATATATATATATATATATATATATATATATATATATATGAGATCCATTTTTGTGGGTTCACTAAATCAGATCAAGGGCAACTCTCACGATCCAAACGAGCAGGTATGTTCAAGTGTCTCCTAGGACAATTTGTTAGGTATATCCAATATGGATATATCTGTTGGCACACGTGTGTATAATCGGTGTCAACTTCAAATTATTTGAGCTCAAACTGTATGTTTTGTTTGATCCTTCTTTGGAAAAGGAAGCGAACCGTATTTATATTATAAAAGTGAAATGCAGTCCACTGCAGCTCAATTTAATGTAATTATTTGTATTTACTGTTATCAGTAATGAACAATACCTTTCGTCCATTTAGTGATAGGACCGCCAAATTAACATCATTAACTTCCAATCTCTGAACATGCATATAGGTATTAAGGGCTCAGTTTTCGAGAGTAATGAATTCGGATCACCAGTAACCCTTCGGACTATCATAAAACTTGTACAATACGTTGTGCGTATGTCTGATTATAGGCATAGTGAACTTTCCTGAGTCTAAACATAGTTTGTTTTATCTCGCCAAGTGCAACAAATTTTTCTAGGTATAGTTAGCTATGTTATCAAAAAAAATCTGTAGCATGTAATTAAAATAGAAACACAAATTTAAGGTCATGGGTAAGCCGCCTGGCCCCAACAAACTGATACTAAACATTATGCTTTTAAATCCCTTTATACCGCATAATTTAAAACCAATTCCAATCGTTGGGGATGTGCTCGCAAAATATTATTTCTATGTAGGAAACCATTCTGACCACAAAACGAATACAGTGTGAAATGACGTGTGTAATTTTATAAGTATAGTTAGCTGTCATTTTCAATGCACTCGAAATGGAGCATCAAATTTCAAGGGGTATGGTTCCATACTCCGAATAAGCCATTTTACTACATAATACCCTTAACAGTGTGGAAATAGACGGCTAACATTTTCGACCCTCGTGAAAAAGGAAATTCCGTGTAAATGGTAGGTAACCCTCATGACTATAAAAAAAAACTGGTATGTCTACTTTAATGTGCACACATTCATTTGGTAGCAGTGTTGGATCCGTTAGAAAAAGGAGGGGGGGGGACATAATTCCAGTTATCAGTAGTCTTCCCAAGAAGTGGTGTGCGGCGAGCTCTGTTACTCATCGCATTAAACCTTGCAAGCCAATATGCCCTTCTTATTAGTCTTGTCACTACGAGCCCGCGGATGTACCACTGGCGTAACTATGGATCTAAGTTTAAAATTAAAAATAAATAAATTAAGAGTTTTTTTACGAGCATTATAGGCTTATGGATTCTCATTACCTGTTGGAGTTCCTATATATGTCCTTTGCTCGTTTTGTAGAGCAGGGGGGCTTTGTGAGAAGCAGGAATCAGTGAATATTTTACGAATACATAAGAGAGAGTATTTTGACTATATGGCGGACGCATAAGTAACAACGCAGACAGGCCAAAATATATATAATCGAGTGAGTGAGAGATGTTGGTCAGCGCTTAACATCGAAGGGTGACATGAGGCAAGTGCGGGGCGGTGCCGGATTTGAAGGAGGGGGTGAAGCGGGACATCTCCGAGAAAACCCGCCGGTCAACGGCATCGTCCGGCACGATTCCCACATGTTAAGGTCCGGGAACCGACCCCGTCGGAAATCGAACCCGGATCGCCTTGGTGGGAGGCGAATAGTCTGACCATTCGGCCACCGCGACCCCTAATATATAATCGGAAATCAAGAAACTATACAGATGGCAGATTACTTAATGAAATTTTATGTCTGCATAAAAAGAAAGTAAGGTTGCTTAAAAAAGTCAAGATGACCTGATACCTGTACAAGATTGATGGAGCTCGAGGAAATCCGTATCTTGTCTGGTCTCCTGTACCATTAGTTATTAAAGCTCGTGCGTTTAAGATACATTGCAGAAATTTTCATTTCTTAAAGTAGATAGTTGAATGCCATGTATGTTGTATAACTTTGTGTGTATTCGTGTGTTATAGGTGTGATATGCAGCTCGCAGCTTTGGGGTTACTTGGCGGACAGATTTGGTCGCAAGAAGATACTTGTATTAACTTTGGCATTGGATGCTGTCTGTGGCATAGTCTCTAGTCTCGCGCCAGACTATTACTCCTTCCTGGCAGTGCGATTTTTTAACGGATTCTTGTAAGTATCATTTTTGTGAGACAACACTGCTACCCAATTTGTATCAACAATTGTCCATTAGCAGCCCCTCCCGGCGCCGTCAGATAGTGTGTTCTATTTTACGCCTAAAATATAAAGTTCGCATAAAGACCTTACAGTACAAATTAAAATTCGTAGTTTATATTATGTATATTTAGAGATGATGGTTTATCGCGGGAAAACTTGACAGTTTGCTGGGTTTCAACGCACGTTCAGCTTACCAGAAGATTACTGGCTTTCGTGGAGCTGTTACCCTATTTGACTGAGCCAATAATAATCCCGCTATTGTCATATTTGATGTCTGTTAAATGGTCTGCAGGCAGCTATGTTATGTCCGTATATCATCGAATCATATATATTGCAAGAAACTGCAGTGTTTTGAAGAGTATGATGGCACAAAACATTTTCTCGATATACCTTCATCATTATGCATTTTGCTTGTGCACAGATAGCATAACACCCATTATCGCGATTAGACCCAGGGGACCGCGCGCTGCGAGGATTTCAGCCATGATTCTGAATACAAGATGAGATGACAGCACGTCGCCAACCTCCAATATGAATGACATGAAATGAGACCCTACAGATGAAGCAACGACGGAAAGCAAGGGCGCGAAATACGAGAGTGCCCCGAGATAACCCGCCGACCAACGATAACGTCCGCCACGTTTCCCACATATGAAAAATCCGGGACCAGCCCCGCCGGGGATCGAGCCCAGGGTCTGACCACTCGGCCACCGCGGTCCGCTTCAAAATACATAATGTGTACCTTTAATGTCTTAGACAATTTCGTTGTGACGTAAAGTTCTCAGAAACACCACAGATCCGGTTGCAATGCTAACCGAAACATGAAAACAATGGAACCCATGAGGAATAATACTCTTATTAATTTGAAGATGCCCTAAAAAAATTAATATTGCATAAAAATATAAATTCTACACTCAGGCTCAAAATGGCAGATGTTTGACTAAATCCAATGATTTAAAAATATATTTATAAAATTAGTTCTCGGTGCGGTTACACAAATATTTTGAGGTGTCTGATGTTAGTATATATATTAATGTTTAAATTGTATTGAGTCTAGTCTTCTACTTTCCGTTTTTCTAAAGCAGAAACTTCCATTTGTAGAACACCATTATGTAGAAATAATGTAAAGTAGCTTTTATTTTATGTTGATGGAGGCGTAACATGTTATACTGTCTGTAATGCCGTGAAAGTAAAAAAGTGCATAGTTTCCAGTGACTATACTCACAAAGTCTTTATAGTAATGTTAGTTGGCAGCCAGGGCTTGATGTCCAGTAGACAGCGAAATCATTGAGACAGATCAGTGGCTCAGACCATCATGATCAGTAACGGAACCAACAGCGTTTGATTTATCAACCAATCCAGCATAAGCCAGGGTTAGTTTCAGAGTACAGAAACCAGGATGGCCGAAATAAAAACCGAATCTGTATTCAGTGATTAACCTCTCTTAGTGAATAATGTTAATATGGCGAAAGGGTGGAACCAGTTATTTTCCTACCACAACTACAAGCATGTTACAAAATGCCTGACTTGTTAATCTATGACCAAGAAACTTGCATATTAAATTTAAAATCTCATGTCATATCAGAGGAAGATTTTAACACATCCGTATAAATGGTGGAAAATGGCGAGAATATTTTCTGCCAGTGTACTCTGCAAATCAGTGCAGTCTCCTGCGTCATGTATTGTGGGTCGACGGTTATGTTGCACAATCTAGTTGTTTACAGACGAATCACAGATGTCCAGTCGTAGCGCACAAGAATTACCATTGGCCCAGACAAACAGGGACTCGCCAGCAACGAAATAAAAGCGTCGGAAATGAATACAGTACATTGAAGCCTAACAATCCATTTTTCCCGCGATTAATCACCTTCTATACCCATCCGTGTATCTTTGAGCGCTGGGCGCAGAACAGTAATAAGCGGCGATGAGTGTTCCAAGACATGCAGTAAAACATCTGATTATACTCTTTGAGCACTTAGTATTACTAAATTACTGAATGTTTGTGTTACTGCAGAAACCTCGTTCCTATCCCCTTGCATGCTACACGCGTCTGAAGTCCTGTTACTGGAGATCAGTCACGCTAGATGGAACAAGAGATCCTGACGAAAGACAGAATAAAAAGTCATCATCCGTGGAATAAAAGAACATTAACAAAAAAGCAAAAATAATATTAGTAGTAATAAATAAGTAAATAAATGTAATGGATTTTTTTTTTAATTTCAACTGGTAGCCAATATAGACATAACCAGAATTCAATTACGTCTGGGACCACTGTTGAGAATTGCACCCTCAATGCTTACACGCTACATGCAGATGTAGTTGAAGGTATAATTAGGAACTTTATTGATCACAGACAGTGTATGTGCAAAGATCTCGCCAATTATTTCTTACCTTGCAGTACGGTCTCTGTCATTTACACGTACATAGCTGTAGGAAACTAAACGTAAATTTTAACTAATCGTGTTATGAGGAACTGGGTATCATATATTAGCTCAACGAAAAGTGCTGTGGAGAGGAGAGATTAAGAGTTCTTTGTCAGTTCTTAAGAGCGCTGCCTACCTCGGACCCCTATGGCGAGAAGGATAGGAATGTACAATGTCACGTTAAATTTTGTTCGGCGGGGCTCAGTCAACTTTCACTTTATCAGTTCGAACAAAAACTATTTTCTGCATAGGTGTTTTAGGGTGTTTTTGAGATTGAAAATTCTTATTTACACATAGTTTCCAGAACATTGTAAAAAAAAACTGAAATATCCTATAGCAAAATTGGCCGCATCGAAAATAAATAAAATGTCAGTGGTGACATATATGTAGGTTTGGCGAAACATTTAGAATAATTTAACACGTAATTCCTTATCCTTGTTGCCGCCAGGACTTTGGGTAGGCAACGTCAAGTGGGGCGTTACAAGTCGAGTTGGAATCCCTGTATTTTTTGTATTGTTAGCGTGTTCAGAAACACACATTAAAACTCATCACCATACTGTTACAAGCTTGTGGGCTAGGTACGTTTGGGGATGGAGGTCTTGATAAAATAAAGAAAATAAAGCTTACCTAGTTTATTTACAACTGTACATACAAAAATAACCTATGTCTACAATGATTTACCACAATAAATGTCAAACAGAACAAGTAACTACTATTTACACAAAAGAAAAGAAAAAAAAATCTACATAAGTTCTCTGTACATGGAAAGGTTACTAGTCACTCGCAATGGTGGACCCAAAGAAATAATACCGCAGAATCTTTCTGGCCTGGAATCACCTTCTTCCTCCTACTTGCTGCGGTCCCACTCGCTAGACGCCCTTGAACAGTCGTCGCAATCCAATACTGGTCACTATCACTTCAGATCACACTAGGCACCTGCCAGCACAAACTCTCTCGCTCCTGCTGCAGCTCCCCCTTATATACCCCACCCTCCTTCTTCTCGAATTATCTCGGTTGGTCTCTGTTCTTCAACCTCCTGGAAATATGTCGCTTCAAAGTCAAGCACCACCCAGAGAGATAAAGAGGGAACAGGATCATTCCAGATCACGATATTTTCTCTCGGTTACCCGATACTGGGCTCGCAACAATACTATAAAATCATATCTTACCGCTATTGAGGTTGCAATTAGGAATGTATTATTTCTTACTTACGCATATTTTCTCGCCTTTTCGAGTCATCAGGTGATGCGTTTGCAAAAATTGGTGACTTAATACCGAAGAAATTAGAATTATTTTAAAGGACTATAATTATATTTTCTTAGTAATTTCAACGAAAATCTTGTTATGATTTACAAATGAAAACTTTAACTTGTGGGTAAGACCTCCACCTGTAGTGCTACTGTGAATGAAGCGAGGTACGAATGAACGGCAACATGTAAGGGTGTGAGAAACGAAAGTTCCCTTAGAAAACTAGTCGGCTGACGGCATCGTCCGCCTTAGGAATTGAATCCGGTTCACCACGGTGGAAGGCGAGTGGTCTGACTATTACGCCACCGCTCAACCCCCCCCCCCCTCAAGAAACTATGATATGATTTGTATCAACAGTACTGTAGAAATTAATTTTTTCTCAGTCCCATCGAGATAATTTGAAAATTAAAGGTAAGAGTATACGACAATGATTTTACGATTAAGTACGTTCTAAGGTAAGAGTATACGACAATATTCTTACGATTAAGTACGTTCTTTCCGGATCTCGCTCGTTAATCTGTAGCTAGATGGTCATGTAGTTGCTGCTGATTTGTTCAACGTCAATGGAGTCCTTCATACATCGAGGAGATATGCCCTAAATTCTATTTGTTCTCCCCGCACAATATGTCTTCCCGGCTGTGTACCTTGATTGCTATTTTTTTTTTCTTTTATAAATACTACTTCCAGAAGTTATTGATTTTGCCTTTTCGTTTGTTTTACATGAAAATTTTCCTGACTTGGTTGTGTAAATAAATTATTCTTTCGTCTCTTGTCTGATACTATTACCCCCAATTTCTTCCTAGACAAGCACAAACTTATTTTGCAGGTATTTTCCTCTGTTAATTTTTATTTACTTGGCGTTTTTTGTTATATTCGTGTTCGGAAATAATGGGTTCCTTCCCGTCTAATTAACATTCGTAATTTTTGTCAGGTTACAATTGAATGCACGGGTCTCATATTTCTGTCAAGAAAAGTAACATTGACTACAATATCGGGCTCGATAAATTTAGTATTTATCAGTTGGGGTTACTTGGGACTGCAGGAAAACGTGGAATGTTTTCACAAGAATTTTTATTTCCTATGTTGCAGCCCTTAATGAAGAAATCGTGTTAAGAGCGATATTTCCGAAGCCTAGTTGTTACTTGTGTTTCATCTTACTCTTCCGGCTGGTGCATGTGAAACAATAATTCCAGAAAAAGTGTTCCAAGTTTTCCTGCAGTCTGAAGTAACCTCAGCTAACGGTATTGTTTTTTTTTTTTTTCTTTTCAACATTTTCGTTTTATTTATGTTGCCCAATAACGCCATCAAGAAACATAATATTGTTTTATTTATTACTATTCAGATAAAAATTTTCTAAACAAATTCATCCCTGTTCATAAGATACTCTGATATTTTAATAAATTCCAGAGCTGAATGGCCTGTCTCGTAGATATATGCACTCAGTGCGTCTCAAATATGTAGTATTATTAGTCACGTTTTTATAAAATAACAGTATTTACATAAACAGCCCCACTATTCTATTGTATGTCCCACTCGGAAGTTAATTGTGTTTTTTTCTCCCACTGCATATTTTGGCATATTTAAACATAAGTTTTCCTAATCAAGTATTTTCAGTGTTTTTCTCCATTTCTCGTTAACATCTTTGCTTCATATATTAATTTCCACTCTAGTGGTTAAAACAAAAAATTATAACAATGTTTTCCCCTTTTTGTGTACTGTGTCTGTACTTAAAAAAATATTACCTTGCGACATATTCGACCTTCAACGTACAAAACAATATTGTATCATTTGTTAACTAAATTACTTAATGGTATAATGCATTTTTTTTGTTGTTTTGCTTTAACAGCTTTGAGAACAAATGTTCTTGACTTCGGATTACTTATATTTTTATGTTTTTACGCCGGGAAATAATAATACATTATTACATTGATATTTGTTAAGCAGAATATGGCTCATTTATAATATCTAGAACCATAAATATGTAACAGCAAAACTACTGCTTTACATAAGTCTGACTTTTGTTATGTCAATGTCTTTAGCATATGTGGGGCATCAACAGTGGTATACGTCTATTTAGGAGAATTCCACGCTGACTCCAGCAGAGCAAAATTTATCATCTTACTCAGTGTCGTGGTTTCTATATCAAGTATCGTCCAACCAGGTAAGATATTATACTGTTCTGCGTTGTGCACAACAATTATTGAAAGTAAATGAGTCTGGCTGGTTGATTTATTAGAAGGTTTTTAAAATCACAGGAAAATAATTGACATGAAGTTTATTGCGAAATTATACTTAACTCTAACATAAATATTCATTTTGTTGGTTGGTAAACAACAACTTGAGAATGTTAATATGATTTCACATAATTAAATGCTAATATTTATTCATAGTTCAAATATAGATGTTAAAAAAATATTTATACATAGATACTATACCGTAAAATGTATATTTCTGTAAGTCGATTCATTCAACATCGTCATCTTTCAACCAATGAAATTTATGGGGAGTTATTAAATACTCTGTGATTTCTGAAATGTATACCTGTCCCTCCAAGTGTTCTTTCAAAAACATTACACATTCACACGCACACCTTCACCTATACCTACACACATCAACACGCAAGCGCGCGTACACACACGTATATACGTATATACTCATAGTATGTCCTTGAAAAAAAATATATATATACATACATACAGGATGCAGGGACGTCATTTCAGATTTTTCTTGGGGGTGGGGAGAGCAAGATTATTTTGGCAACTGTGACCTTGTTGCATATTTTTTTATTAATTGAGTATAAATTAGAAACTTTAATGATAAAACTTCAGGTTTATGTGCTTAAGTTAGCATTATTTAAATAACAAAATACAAAAATATATTTTATACACTTAAAATTCTAAATCCACGGGGGCATTTGCCCCCCCCCCCTCCTTAACCACTAAATGACGCCCCTGACAGAATATCCCTGTATACATAAAATATGTATTTATTTCTGAAAGAATAATAAATACTACTTTTTAATTATTATTCCAAACACTATTTCAAAACTACTCACTTTATCGTAAAACACCTATGTATCATTTTACTCGTCTCTGCGTCCCCTACAACGTGACGGAGAGCTTTTTATATATACATACGGTGTCCCTAAATAACATTCAAACGTTAAGCATGTAAAAAGTCTCAATCTGAGTTGAAATAGCACTGAAGTAGCAATAACTGCGAATAAGGGTGATGTGTGATTAGGGTGCTGTAGCGGAACGAAAGGACAAAGGCACTGCAGTTTCCTATGGTATTCCGTCTACTATCGGTGTCACCACATACGAGTCCCATATATGAGATCCTGGGAGTGACCTCAATCGAATATCGAATCGGAATCTCTTTGGAACGGTGTGATTGATACACCACCGCGGCCCTCCGGACTGTTAGCTCGGACTACATGGCGCATTATTTGACGTCGCTACTGCGATTTGTTGCAGTTTCAAAGCAGATTCAAAGACCACAAATTGTGTGTAAATTTCGGGTACTTCCCATCCTCTGCGATCCGAAGTGTACTGTGCCATTTTACTCGTTTCCGGAACCCTGTGACGTGACGAAGAGCTTTAAACGTTATTCAAGGAAAAGGACATACTGCGCACACACACGCACACACACGCACACACACACAATAGTGTTTTTTTTTTTTTTAACAAAACGATTCCTGTAATTGTACGTTCTATAATATTATGTTATAATTAATTTGTTTTTTTAGCCTACAAGTTGAATATTTACACACAGTCTTTGTGGGTTTCATTTGTCACTGACACAAATAGAACATCTGAAAACACTGCTCACGTTAGTCAAAATCCCTTGCCGAGGCCGAAGTGAGTGAAGTATATTTTTCAACCAACCAAAATTAAACAGACATTAGAGTAATTTCGAGAGCGCAGCGCATGTACAAGACAATTTCTTGGCAGAAGTATCACATTTTTCATATATACTATTTGTTGTTGGTTCTAGTGTACAGTTCACTCGGGATACAGCAAATATAACAACTCAGATTTTTTTTTCAGTCAGTCAGTTCAAGCATATATCCGTGTACCAGGAGAAAACATGTAACGAATTTGTACATGTATGTAGCTATCGATATCTGTACCTAATACTTATGGATATATATATAATGCACAGGAATTAAAATGTATAACTTTTAGCATGTAGTGGAAGAAGGCGTACTGAACAATAGAAATATGTTTTGTAATAAAAGATATCTCCATTTATGAAGTAAAATTTTTAATGTAATCCGCCAATGTTATTTTTGAAAACTTCACGTAGTTTATTGGTTTGTCTTCTTGGATATCAAAAATAAGCATTCCCTATGCTTGCTAAAAACCACGCATCACAGCATTTAAGAAACTCTTAATATTTTTGTAAACATAATTAAAGACTGACAGGAAACAATATTCTATATTACAAGGTGCTTATATTCTCGAGGAAAGCTCCTACAAAGTTTTTACACAAAATTAGTATTTTAAAACTTTTCTTCTTGTGTTCAGAAACCATAAAAATAATTTTGACAAATTAGCCTATCCAATTTTTTTTTTCAAACCATGCAAGTAATTTTGGCTCAATAATATTCTTGTTATAGTTTCAGATAAGACAATCGATGCAGGCCCGATATATTGAGCACAAGCACATGTTCTCGGGACCGATTTTCGTTCATTTTTAGCATGAGTTAAATCTCGGTAATCACGTTCGCTGTCAGTAGTAAACTTATGATACTTTTGAAATTAAACGGTTGCAAATTCGGCGGTCACAACATACTTTTTATTCAGTTAAACACGATCCATACCATAGATGTACAAAACAAAGCCGAACTTGAATTTAGTTAGTAACTGCCTGACAAGATAGTTTCTATAGCAGATATCGGTACCTGTCCAAATAACATGCAAATTTAGCTTTAACGAAAATTTACATATAACAGCAAACATAAATTATGAGAAAACTACTTTCCGTAAAATGAGAAGTGAAGTAGGTAACTTTATTAACGTAACGAGCACTCTAGTAAACGCTAAAAATTTTGTTAGAACTTCACATTTAAATATGGACATTTTGGTGCTGTTGGAATTGTTAACAAACTGGCTAATCATATACTAAAATTAAAATTTTCGCGCCCTTATTTCTTGGAAGGAAAGCAGAAGCTACCAATATAATGAAATCAATTACTTCAGCTTGAGACTTATGTGAGAAATATCTAATGCGCTATGCGTAATATATGTCTCAGTATGACTATTGCCGTCATAATTTTAGAACTTTTTACTATATCCCGAGGCATGGGGATGTAGGGTTCCCTATAGGGGGATTTACAACGATCCGCCGCGTCCGCCTGTCACCCGTCCGTCCGCCAGTTTTTAGGCCCGTTGCGTCCGTTAGAAATGCTAACGATTTACAAAAACACGTCATCCGTCCGTCGTTATTCCATTAATTTGCAATGCTAGCAATGTAGAAACCGAAATTCCCTTAATTATATTATTTATTTTTACAGATTTTCAATCAATCTACAGCTGCTTACAATTGCAAACACTGTTCTTTGCCATCACAGAAATTTTACGAGCATAAATATTTACTAATTAAATTACTTACGGTGTAATGTGAGTAAGCATTATGTAAAAAAATAATTTCGGTTTGTGTTTTCATTTTTCCCAAATGCCGAAACTATCACTATCGTATTTTAAAATAGAATTTACACAGTCATCTAACAAATATAAAAAACTTCACAACCTTCTTATTAAAATAAACCGTTAAAACGACCGTCGCCATCTTTAGAAGGCTATAATTTCACCCATCCGTCCGTAAAAAGTTAAAAATTGGCAAGCTTTTGACGGACGGAAAGCTAGAATTATTCCAGACACTTGATTGGCTGGAAGTCACGTGATCGACGGACGGTTGACGGGCGCAACGGATCGTTGTAAATCCCCCTTATCGGGAACCTTCTCATGCAGCTTGGATATTGGCTCTGTGTTCTCGTAACGGTATTGGTGGCATTGCATCAGAGAAGTTTACCATACCTCGCGTATCTACAGCAAGGTTTGGAGAAGTATCAGGATACAACACTGAAATAATCCTCTTGTTGGAATAGAACACTGGCTTGGGGACTCACGAATAGCGAGCAACTGGTTGCTGGACCTCGAGAACGTAACTTACCTTTGGGATTGCCAATGTGCATTTTAAAGAAGACTAGCTGTGTTTCAACTTCGTACGAAATTGCAACTTGCACCATGAATGCCAGAACGTTTACATGTGTGAAGAAAGACGTACAATTCCGAAATGACAATTCTTCTCTCGCAACCATACGGCCCAACACCTCTCGAACGCATCCAACTGTTCCATCTGCGAAACTGTCTCTACGTCATACTACAGGAGAAAAAAAAGGAGAACCCTCCGTTATCAGTCCATAGAATCTTCAAATTGGCATTAAATTGATCCTTAAAAAAAAAAAAAAATTCGAAACTTCAGAAAATATCTAATAATTGTATATTTGACGAAATTATGATGAGAGGGTGCCATGTTTCCCAAGTCATGATTCTTTAGTCTACACTTTCACCGGAAAAATAAAATAATGGTCACTTTTTACCCTTCTCCGTCTTTATAAACAGAAATTTTAGATCCGCTCCGTGACAGAAGGGGCCGCGGTGGCCGAGGAGTTAGACCGCCTCCCACCAAGGCGATCCGGGTTGGATTCCCGGCGGGGTCGGTCCCCGGATTTTCGCATGTGGAAATCGTGCCGGACGATGCCGTTGGTCGGCGGGTTTCCTCTGGGATCTCCTGTTTCCCCCGCCCTTTCATTCCGGTACTGCCCCATACTCACCTCATGTCACCCTTCACCAGCGCTAAAGACCTCGATGTTAAGCGCTGACCAAACATATCTCACTCACTCCTTGACAGAATGCAGGGATTGCTACAAACATCATAGCTGACAGCACATATCAGAATTAAAAACATGTATTTTTGTATCATAATCTCCTACGAAAGAGTCAGAGGTCCAATATACGAACGAGTGAAAGCTAAGTGCGTATGCTGAACCCAAAAGCCTGCGAGAGTGAGAGTGGAATATTTTTGGTCGCAGCGCTTAACATCGAAATCTTTAGCGCTGGTCAAAAGCCTATGCATGTGGTATGTAATATATACACACATATGCCACAGTACAGAGCTTGTACATCGCTGCTTAGCTGGTATTGGGCAAACAAGGCTACGATTGGAACCAACATTGCCTCTCAAAATAGTTACTGAAGGAAAAAAAGAGGGACCGGCATAGTTACAGTGACAACCTACTGACAGAGATTGTGTCATTAAATGTGTAGGATACTTAACACGGATGAAAGGGAGGCAGGCATTCTTGTACAATCAAATTACTTTCAAAAGCTAGGTAAATAAATATGTCGGGAAGACTTATTGATATGTGCGATGGACTTTGTTAATTGAAGCTTTAGAAAATACAACAACCCTAACGGACAGTGCGATGCGTGGTTGTGCGTTCACCCTCTTCTGTCTTCAATAGGCACACAGACACAGAAAAAGACACTGAAGAGAAAGAAGACTAGGGGCGTGTCAACATTCGAACGATTGCCAGTCCGGCTGCATCTGCTGGGATAATTTCAGTTTGAACAAATTTTAACTGTACTAGAATGCCAGAAAGGAATACTAGGGACCACCGTGCCTCCAATTTCGGCTCCCGATTACAGCACGAATGAAATATGAGGGACTTTGCCATTGACCGGGAGTTTTATCGTGGTACTTGCGTTTCCCTCGCCCTTGTATACTTGCATCATGTCATCCTTACCATCAGCGCCGTCTGGCTGCGGCATGTTACATATCCAAAACCGAGAGTCGGCGGTGCTATGCTGGCGATCCAGGAACGCGCGTCAAGCCCGTCATCTCCTCCAAGCACAACTGTCGTACAGTATCCGCCTTGGCTTGGCTCCTGCGACTTTCAGCGGAAACGCTATTATTTTATTACGTACTAATTATGATTGAGAATAACTCCTGGTGATTTGAATATTAACCTGCAAATGAATTTTACCGCTCAAATATAACAGTGTAAACAGTAGTTATGGCAGCTTTCCCCTTCACAAAAGGAACTTTTAAAACACAGTTACAAGATGGAACCTATCAGTTCGACACAATAACATTCTTAAGTGATGTTACATACACTTACAACTGAAGCTCTACAAACCACCTGGTGGCGATACCCAAGTTAAACCGTAAAACAAGATTTGTTCGCTCCGCTGGATACGGAAGATAAAGCATCATACTAATCAGTCTTATATAGTTCAGTAGGCACAGTTATGAGGCTCGCAGTTTGTATGTCTGACATTGGCAAAATCTACCCACTGCGATTATTTCCTGTAACCTACCCTTGTGTCCAAATATTCTTCTTGACAACAAGACTATTATAAAAAAAAGTGGTGATTTTTTACATTCATCCTAACCCATTCAAAACAAATAAACCTATTTAGTGTTTTGTGTGTTATTAAGTTTGCTGTGATATCAGAAACAAACGTATAGTAATTTTATCCAGTTTACTGTAATCAGCAAGAAATCAGCTATACAGTCACGATTTTATGGCGAAAATGTTTTTGCGACATTTGGTTATAATGCGTCATGTGCACATCTGCAGCTCTGCTACATCGTCTGTAATTGGATGATTTTACTCTCACTTGCGTTGGCAAATTACAGATGTGCGGAGTCACAATAATCTTTTTCTGATTGGTGCGGTCAAATGAGAGAAGTGTCTGAACAAAGACACGCTGCCAGTAATCATAAAGCAGAGCTGCCTATGTGCAGGTGAGACACTGCAACGAAGTGGGGCAAAGATCTTTTCGCAACAAAATCGTGGCCCTAAATGTATTTCAGTGTGGTGCATCACATACGATAAAGCAAACAGATTCTTAATTTATAAATAGTTTTCGCATAATAAATACATGGAAATGCTTCTAAAAAGTTAATTACTGTTACCATAGTAAAGAGAAGATTCTTGTTTCTGTTTTTTATAATTAATATAACTTATTAAAATGTATTATATCGATTTTCAGGACTGGCTTGGCTTGTTATCCCACAAGACTGGAAAGTAGAACTGCCATGGTTAATTTTCAACTCTTGGAGAGTGTTTGTGGTTCTGTGTGCGGTGCCTAGTGTCTTAGCGTGTTCCATATTATTACTGCTATTACCTGAAAGTCCTAGATATTTACTGGATCAAGGTAAACAACTGGAGGCATTACAAATATTGAAGCGCATGTATTCCTTAAACACCAATAGGAAACAAGAAACTTTTCCTGTGAGTAAATATTACTAGTCTATATTTAATCTTTCAATATTAAATTGTTCTTTTAGCTATGTAATAATTTGACAGGAGAGTGACTTGAGTAATTTAAAAAGACGGTATCAGCTATAACTGCGCAATAGTATAGATAGATTTATCTTCAGTATTTTGCTTTTATATTGAATTTTAATGACTAACCAAGAGTGCTCTATTTTTAATTCGTGTAATTTAATGCATGTGAATGGCAAAATATTAATGCAGAAGAGTTCACTTTAGGCTTTATGAAAATGCATTAGTGTTAGTAACTACACAGATGTACCTGCTTTTCTTACTAAATTACATAGCTAACCCGAGTTTGTGACTTCTATCGATGCAGATTTTAGGTTTGTGTTATGTTTCGTTCTGCTGTAGAAAATTTGAAACAGTTGAAAAGAATTTGAACATTCTAAAATTAGTTAGCTTTTAGATTTATCAAGTACAGCAAAAGTGAAAGCGAAGTAATTGTTTCTTAATTCTGACACAAAATTGTTTGAATAATTATCAGAATCAAACTTAAATATAAAAAAATCCTACAAATTTTATTCATAGATTCGAATACAGTCTACGCAAGTACAGGAGTTAAGCCAGTGTCTAGATCTGGATAAGAACGCATGTCGAGCGAACTCGGGTACGCTCGGCAATATTCGGCTCTCGACCAGCTAGGTGGTCGTTTTGGATAACGTCGTAGCCACCATATTGTATTTGAATGACCTTGACCTTTACCTCAACATGACCAGAAAACAAAATTCTCCAAAATGAGTAAAAACGAAAATGTTTAGAAAATTCAGGAAAAATCTTTAAAATTATATGTCATTAATGTTTAACCACCATATCGCATAACACTTCCAGCTATTATATTATATTTTATTATTGCTACCATACACACATCATCGAGTAAGGTGATTTCTCTGGGCTCAGAGGAGAAGTCGAAAAAATTTTGAGAGCACAAAAACGAGCATCTATAGATTTCACAGCTGTAAAAACTAGTTCAGATACACTTATAGCCAATCATGGCCTCACTATCTGTGTAATTTTTTTTTGTTAAACTGTGAATATTACAAAATTTTACTCTTTAGTCACGAACAAAAAGCATTATCTACTATCAAAACTGTCTATACTAATAGCCCTTCTTTGTCTATGAAGCAGCCTATGTTAAGGAACATGTCGCAATATTCGCAAATAAAAATATGTTGTAGAAAAGATTTAAATTTAAATGCTTGGCCAGTTCCTGTAAAAATATGGTGTGTCTAGGAGTTATGAAAAATTAAGGCAGGAAATGTGATTAAGCTTGGCACACGCGGCTTTCGACGCATTGGAGCAAAACTAGGAAAGCTTTTATACTGACATTAGTTAACCTCATTGTGGGCTCCCCTGATAGCAGTGGGCATGTACAAGCGATATTCTAGTTCTTGCCATGCGCTGCAGAGCATGTGTACGTGAATAACCGTGACTTTATTTACGATTTGGATCTGCAAATCTTCACTGTCAACACCACATTCCTTCTGACGTTTCCTTACAAGAAAAAAAAATCTATTGTTATGTAGGATGAACGTCGAGGCCAGAGAATTGGACAGTCTCTGCCAATAAAAATACCTGGTAACGTGCTGTCTAGCCAAGCACGTGTCTGCCCACCCCAATGAGGTCCAGCAACACCTTGGGTCTGTTTGCAAAATTATGTATGGCCTAAAGTGGTCGATTTATGTTACTGCGAAGCGAACAATTACAGCCAGTCTGCTCTTGCGAAACGAAGGGTCCAATAACCCGGTCCGAGTGCGTGTTCCCTAACGACATATTTTTCGGAGTGATTAAAGCAGTTTAGTGAGTGGTTTGGGTACTCATGTCCATACATTTTATTTAAAACATTTTAAGGTGGCAAAATGGGCAGCTGAAATGTTGACCGTTGTGTATCTGAAGGTCAAGCTATATTTTGGTATAAGTGACGTCTGTTTGTCTATTCACTGTTTTTGTATAGTCACATTTTAGGTAAGTTTGTCCTAAGACAAGATATTCTTCTACTGGCCACTGTATAACCAGAAAAATAAAAACTTGCTTTTCAGTACAGCATATTGTAAGCAAAGCTATGTTATTTAAACTAAAACAGCGTGTGCTGCGTACGTTATTAATAAAATTTACAGCATACAATTTGTATATTTCCCGTAAAAAAAAAACGAAATTATGCATCACTTTTATCTCTTATTAGTTAAAATTGTGTGTAATTAATTGTAGATGAAATGTAGACAAACAGATATCACTACCTATTGGTTTAAGGCGCGTTTAAAGATATATTCTTTATGGTCCTCGGTTCATGAGCCAAAAGTATGAGAATACGCCTGAATAGTGAAGTGTTTGCCGGTAAATTTTCAGACGGTCTGTTCAAAATAGGAAACGGTGATTATCCAGAAAAAGTCAGCTATGCACTACAGTTAGCTCGTAGAAAAAAATCCAAATGTTATCCACCTAGCTTATAGGACAAGCCAACTGAATGGTAATGTAAAAGAGCATTGCATAGACTTGTTTGGGGTAGCGTTTATATATATATATATATATATATATATATATATATATATATATATAGAGTTCCTAAAATGAACTTTCAGCTCTCTGGGGCATTTTTATTATAAAAATGCCCCAGAGAGCTGAAAGTTCATTTTAGAACTATTGTTAGCCTCTATTATATAAAAGATGAACACTGACTGACTGACTGACTGACATATCAAACTGCAGCCCAAACCCCTGGACCTAGAATCATGAAATTTTTTGTGTGCGTTCCCCTCAGGTCGTAGGCGAGCACTAAGGAGGGATTTTTCGAAATTCGACCTCTAACGGTGTGGAAAGGGGTGACATGTATTTCCGAAGAAACGTCGATAGAGCTCGAACCCGTCGGCCTATCGTCATGATTATACTTTAATAAGACACATATAAAATGCATATTAGCCAATTTAAAGATTTTTCGAAGTTCAATATTTAAGGGGGTGAAAAGATCTTAAATGTATTTCTGATAAACTATCGATATCTGTAGAATACTTCGGGATAGATAGTTGGATTTCACTTCAAAATGTTACTTACGTAAATACCCAAAAAGTAGTTTTAGAATTTTTTTAAATTCGACCTCCAAGCAGTAAAAAGGGGCAAACTGTGTTTTTGTGAATCGTCTATATCACAGAAATACAATTGAATATCGTTGTGAATTTTACTTCAATAGGTTACGTAAATATCTATGACAGGAGACTAAGAAGTTTTGAAATACTGTAATTAAGGGGTAGAGAATACATGAAATGTGTTTACGATTATTCCTCCATATCTGTCGAAGTGCTCTGTGCTTTAGATTGATGCTTATATAAATATATACATACCATTAAAATATATTTTCCGAATTCAGCTTCAAAGAGGTAAAAAAAGGGGTAAAATGTGTTTTGGATTCACGATATCGATCCCATTCATTTTTATATAAAGATGCTCACTCAAATCCCTGAATCGTTATTTCACAAATTTTCGAAATTTGCCACCTAAGGAGGTGAAAAAGGTGAAATGTGTTTTCAATTAATCGTCGATATATCCTGAGCTCACCGGGTTATTGTGTTTTTCACATCCACGATACACCAATAAAGTATTCTAAAACGTGATTCAAGGGTTTTTCGAAATTCACTCTCTTAGGAGGTGAAAAGACCTTGAATGTGTTTTAGATCAATCCTCGATATCTTTCGAACCCGTCGATATATACAGTTAATTTTTGCTTCTTAATAGTGATTACAGAAATTGTAGCAGAACAGTTTCTTTTTAGATTTCTCGAAATTCGAACTCTCAGTACTGTGCAGTGGTCATATGTATTTTTTGATGAATGGTCGATTTTGATTTGACTGAAAGGGCTACCGTCGTAATTTGCATTTCAATTGGATACTCATACAAATTTCTAAGATGTGAATTTAAAATGTTTCGAAATTCGACACCCAAAAGGGTGAAAAAGCAAAAAAAAATTTTTCTCCATAAACCTAAGATATCTGTCTAACCAGTAGAGATATTGAGGTGTTGTTCGCGTCAGAGTGATGCTTACGTAAGTATTTAAAAATTATATGTAAGATTTTTTACTTTACAAGATAACTTGATTATTAAGAATAAAACTAAGTTTTAAACTTTCAAGGCAGACTATCCGAAAAGCAAGTACAAGCAGCGAGAAATAACTTACATAGGAGTTTCACTCTACACCACGGTCGTAGAAGAACAGGTCTGGACACTCGCCTGGATATTTGACCCCCTTGTTGTTTGGCCGTAGTTCACCAAGTTACCGAGAATATTGTTTTTTATTGGCGCTGATGTTACAGCGGTCGGACTAAACTCCGCCCACTTCCTTTCCGCTAAGATAAACAATTGATCAAAACGTATTTTTTATCAATTTATGAAATACTTTCTTTGTTCACAAATTTAAGAAAAAGCTCCAGAAATCTTTATTTACTTTATAAATTTAACAATAGAAAAAAGGGGACGGAGATTGAGTCCGACCGCCCGGAAAACAGCGCCAAAAAGTACGACATTCTCGGTAACTTGACGAACTGCAACCAAACAACAAGGAGGTCAAGCAAAATACATTGTTAGATAGGCGAATGTCCAGACCTGTTCTTCTACGACCGTGCTCTACAGTAACATATCGAGACGTGGTGTTGTACAACCTCTATGAGCCCAAGACACGAATATTTTATTTTTTAAATTGAAATTAATTTTCATGAATTATTTCGACGTTACGTGACGCTGTTGTTTGTTGCTCAGGTCTATATTCCGGGAGGTTCTGGGTTTGAATTCCGTTAAAAGCTACGTGCGAACGTTCAATTCTGACACTCAAAATCTACAAGGCAGATCGAATTAGTGCAATTTACATGCAGTCGTTTAAAATGGGGAAAATGGATTATGCAGTTCACTTTCCACTTAGGTTCCTTCCTAGACAACGTAAGCTCACATATATAATCTCACTAATCTCAAGTTTGGGGCACCAAATGCGTTTCCGGGAAACCTTTTTCCACAAAAACTTCTCTAATGGCATTAAACTTCAAGTGAATATTTTGAAAATATGTAATTCGGGATACTGTCGCCAATGATTGTGCACAGGATAAATCAGACATTTCTCATTCGATTATTCTCATACAATAAAGATTCTGTTATCACCCCACAACGTCAACATTGATGTGACTGTAAATAAGTCCCAGGCGATGTTGCTGTTAGTGACAGGGACAAATTTAAGACTACTTTTCGCGTGGATAGCTATAACTAAGTTACTTATCCTGCTGCAGACTGCAGGGACGTTGCCAGGATTTCAGTTTGGGAGGGGTGGGGGGTCCAACATCACCCATTCCCCCACTCCCCCTTCATAGTGGTGGGTCCGGGGGCCCTCCCCCGGAAAAATTTGTATTTCAAGGTGTAAAATGGGGATATTTTAGCAGTTTTCTTCATATAAATATTTAAATGTTTAAAAGACTAAAATTGACAAACGTATTAATTTTACAAAGACCGGCATACTTCAAGAAAAGAACATTTTTGGAATTCACTGCTAAATTCAGTCAAAATTCCTCATCTTCAGTTAGACATTCCATTATATTAAGCTTCACAAAAAGTCTATAGATTCAAACAACCCATAAACTAGGTACATTTATAAGAAAAATATATTTACTACAAGAGCAACAATGTTGCTATTCTTTTCTTTGTGAAAATTATTAACACAATCATTACTTTAACACATGCAACCTTAATGTGTACACAACAGTGTTATACATATCAGTGTTAGTTCCTTGTTCTCGATACATATTATAATTTTCAGCTACCACAAAATTAGCACTACACACATCAAATGTTGTTATGTATCTAAAGTATCATCCTTAGCACTTTCTAAACAAAAACAGAAACACTACTTAAATTTTGCTGAAAAGTGTACATTCACATTGTTACCTATTTTTGCAAGAACATAATTCCTATCAATAACACACAACATATATTTACGTTTCGATATTGATAGCGAAACAGATATACAGTAAAATCATTTTCCCCCCATTCTGTGCCAAAAAATATACATACATAACACAGTTGCCTGTTTTAAGTGTTCAATTTTATGTATGAAAAAACATTCAAAACACAGTGACAGTGCATACACGCACATTATTACCAATTTATTGTAAATACTTAATCCCTATATTAATAACTCACAACATATTCACATTTCGATATTGTTAGCGAAATATATTTACAGTACAAACATTTTCCCCCCATGCTGTGCCAAACAATACATACATAACACAATTGCCTATTTTAAGTGTTCAGTTTTATGTATGAACACGCACATTTTTATCAATTTTTGTAAGTACATGTATTAAAAACATGCAAAATTTTCACGTTTTAATATTGTTGACATTAAATGTTTCAATTTTGATGGCAATTATTTTCACGTGTGAATTTAGTATAAGTTTCTATTCAATTTATTTTTCAAAACTTGTCACTGCCCATAATCAGCACAGCTAGCGGCGTAGCCAGGGGAGTGGTTTGGGTGTTCAAACCCCCCGAAATTAAAAATAAAATTATGAACACATACATATACACTCATCAAGTTGTTACGAATGTTTAGCAAGCAATAATGAATTAAAAGAAACCCTGGCTACGCCCCTGATTATTGCAACATCAGATATTTGTTATAACAACAACTAGTCTTGTCACTTACCATCACTGAATCAATATCAGACGGTTATGTTTTCCTTTTTTTTTTTTTTTTTTTTTTGTCACAAACTTATCCACGTTGCGAAG